>JAVGVS010000090.1:1375649-1625970 GCA_032718565.1 Distichodus sexfasciatus | reverse complement strand
TTATTATTATTATTATCAATGCAATTGTTGTTGATGTTATTATGTTGGTGCGTTTAGGTGGGGATGCGATTGGTGTCACAACGATGGTTGGCATGACATGAGGCGAGGTCACAGTGCAAGCCATTTATTCCTAAAAACACAGAACATAAACTGGGCACGAGGGCCACAAACAAAAGAAAAAACTCTCCTTCGACAAAACAAACAGCACGCCAACGTGGAGACACACTTTCATGTCTTAATGTGCTTTGTCTGTCAAAAAACAAAAAAAACCATTGGATAAAAAAATCGGGTAACAACATGTGACTGCTCACTACAATGACATAAATATATAAATCTACTCATCCTAAACTACACTACGCACTGTCTCGCACTGCAGCTGTTTTAATGAACATTATTAGTGGAGGAAATTACTGCATTATCACAATCATTTGGACAAGGTGTGAAGTAATATGTGTGAGCCTTGGAAACATAGTGCGAAATACTGCGTTGGATGAAACAGCCATGTGAGTAGGTGTTCTCATTCTCATTTATGTTACGAGTTTTTCTTTTGTTTTGCTGCTAAAGTCTAATGTTTATGTTACAAGTTTTCTTTAGTTTTGCTGCTAAAGTCTAATGTTTGTTAAGAGTTTTTCTTTAGTTTTGCTGCTAAAGTCTAATGTTTGTTAAGAGTTTTATCTTTGTTTTGCTGCTAAAGTCTAATGTTTATGTAACAAGTTTTTTTTTGTTTTGCTGCTAAAGTCTTATGTTTATGTTCCGAGTTTTTCTTTTGTTTTGCTGCTAAAGTCTAATGTTTATTACGAGTTTTTCTTTAGTTTTGCTGCTAAAGTCTAATGTTTGTAAAGAGTTTTTCTTTAGTTTTGCTGCTAAAGTCTAATGTTTGTTAAGAGTTTTACCTTTGTTTTGCTGCTAAAGTCTAATGTTTATGTAATGGGTTTGTTTATTTTTGCTGCTAAAGTCTAATGTTTATGTTACGAGTTTTGTTTTACTGCTAAAGTCTAATGCTGATGTTAGAAGTTCTTCTTTGATTCTAAAGTCAAATGTTTATGTTACGAGTTTCTCATTTGTTTTGCTGTTGAAGTCAAATGATTATGTTACGAGTTCTTCTCTTATTCTGCTCCTAAAGTCTAATATTTATGTTACGAGATTTTTTCTTTTGTTTCACTGCTAAAGTCTTAATACACTGCAAGAAGGTTTGCTGTGTACGAGTCCCACATACTCTTCAAATGGTGGGTGATTTCAGAAGGTGTCCGAGTTTGTTTGGAGTGTTCACATACAGGCAGAAATGCTGAGTAATTGATCTGAATTCGCTTCAAAGGCTGAGAGGAGGCTGAATTAGTTTTTCTGTCTTTCCAGAAAAAAAAAATAGAATGTCTCAGCTTACACATATTATATACCTCTTTGACCGAAACCATAAACACATCTAAAACACATCTTTACAGAAAACAATATTTCTTGTGAAATTAAGGCAACAAAGATGATATCAACAGACAAAAACAAAGATTTGCTCATTAAGAAGATGACAACAGGTTTTCCTTGGTGTTTTCACATCAAATACATACTTAAATGAGTACCTCTGGGCCTTTATAAGGCATCCACGTCTAACATACACTTTTAGTGAGCTCCTCCCCAACACTGTTGATGATAAAAATTTGAACTTGTACAAAAACTCTATAAAAGTGGGAAAACATAAATTCCACAATATCAAAGTCATTTCAATATACATAAGCTGTGGAAAAACGAGTGATGCGACTTCGTATTTCCAGTAGCTTATCAGTAGAATCTTAAATTGACATTCCATTCTTTCCACAGTTTCTGTTTTATTGACGTTTGTTATTGCATACATATTGTATGCGCGTTTTAAGCAAGTTTTATTTTATCATCACTAGTTTTGGGGGAAAGCTAACTAAAAGTGGAAAAACAAATTCCGAATGACACTATGTGACAACACAGTAAATTTGGCCTTCGTTCTTCGATTCGGAAGCTCTCTCTCTCTCTCCACAGCAGATCGTCCAGCGAGGTTTCATTCGTTCCTGCACACTTTCACCCGTTCAATCACTCCTAAAAATAAACCTCGCAGCATCTGCACCAGAGCTGATAAGACTGTCTCAATCAGGCCTATGAATGGAGCTTAGCGTCAGCGTATAGCAGCTTTTCACACTCACTCCATCCCTCCTTTCTCTCTCTCTCACTCTCTCTTTCCTCTTCCCTCCATCCCTCCCCTGGTATGCAGGCTAATTAGAAGCATTCAGAGGCTTTTAATTGTTGTTTTTGCTTGGGGGCGCTTCGGGACAAGACAGACCAACTGAACAAGACGAGGTGGACCAGTAGGAACACAAGCTAATATAGGACTTGGAAAGATGGGGTGGGGGACAAAGGAGGGAGGGGATGCTGCCATTTTCAATAAGCAAATTAAATTTTATTACACTTTGTGACATTTTACTATTTAATATTTTTACTCATATTACAATATATTTTTATAACTACTGTTATCATCATCTGAATGGATTTAACAACTACAAACGTTGTCCAGAAAGACCTTCAAATGTCAGGGGCTGAAATGCAAGCTGTGCAAGTTTTTCTTTACGTTACAGACTACATTCCACTTTGGGAGAACAGATAAGATCTTAAAAGGGAAAAATTGATTGGTAAAACCATTTTTCAGCTTATTTATTTTTGTTGCCCAATATTAGAAGTTAGCTAGATCTGTGTGTGTGTGATGCGTTATGGGATTATACTAATCTGTAATTGCTTGTCTGAGTCTTCAAGGACTAATCCTGTGATTGAAAGACTCCATTTCTGAAATCTAAAAATACTGCCCAAGTTTGCAAGGCCAGAGTCGAGGTTGACACGAAAATGTCAACATTTCAAAATGTTAAGATGATGTTTTAAGTCACTTCATTTCTCTAAAATGATCTACAAACTAGAAAATAACCGACATTATTAAGACTTTAATGGTAGAGGGTCTACAGTGACGTGTGAGCATTTAGTTGACGCTCCAGTTCCCAAAATGCCAAAATAAAACTTTAAAACCTTATGTGACCTCTGCATTTGACCCATCCATGAAGGAGCAGTGGGCAGCTTACGTGCAGCTCCCAGAGAGCAGTGCTTAGAGATGCGCCTTGCTCATGAGTACCTCAGTGGTACCTTAACCAGCTCTGGATTTGAACCAGCAGCCCTCCGATCGAGGGGTCATCTCCTTAAACGTTACGCTATCAACTGTCCCACAATGAAACCAGGATCCGATCCCCATCCTGCCCTTCCAAATCAAAGTGAAACTCAAATGTGAACCGACCAGTCTATAACCTCTCCAGGTCTGTCCAGAGGTTGTTTTTTTTAAATCAAGTTCTCCAACCCATGTTAAAATTATTTGAATCGCTTGATATATAACTGGAATATTTTATTCAACTAATCAATTAATTTGAAAAAGTCGACAGATTAATCGAGGATCAAAATAATTGTTAGTTGCAGCCCTAGCGTTTATACACCTGGGCTTAGGGTCACCATCTCATGGTACGTCAATTTGGAAACCTTTCCATGAATCCAACCATGGGAATCCATCTGCAATCGTCAAACCAATGTCCTCGTACCCTTTAAGTTTGAATACAGAGCCACGATCTGATCAGCAGAACAGCAAAAGGCTTCTAACGTGCAACGAGAAACAGTGGCGCTGGAAGAAGAGAGTACATCCCAAATGGACGCATGGCAAATGACCTGCAATTACACTTCAAGGATCAAGAAGACAAGAGCGGAGACTGAAAGCCTGTGAGATGGACTTATATCCGCTCAACTCTAATGCTGGCTTTCATCTCAGGCCCCGTTCTTACGAACCTGGAAAGAACAGTAAGGGCAATTGCTGTTGTTGACATGATGGGATTGTGTGTGCAAACCACGGCAGTACATGGGACTGTGTTGTGGGCACCGAAGCCCAGCACTATTCCTGTCATTCCACTCAGTGGTCAATCTGCAAACAAAAACACTTGCAAATAGTGCCGCGGTGGCTTAGCGGGTGTCTAACTGGTGCCCGTCTGGTAAACAGAAGGTCCTGGGTTCGAATCCCAGCGGCACCTTAAACTCTTTTAGGAGGTTCTGCTGGAAATTAAGAAAGAAGTATTTATCCTGTCAGTCTACTGTTGATCTAGGTTATGCCGCCCACCCTAACACAAACAGCAGGGTTAAGTTATGCTTAAGTATAGCCTTTTCTTTGAACACTTGCTATGAGCAGGGTGTAGGCTCTGTGGCAAAACTGATAACGTGTTGGACTTCTAGGTTCACTGTGAAAGCCATTCAAAGGTTGTGGGTTCGAGTCCCACCGCAACCGAATGGCGCTGTGGCTTTATTGGTTAAAACGCCTACCTAGTAAACAGGAGATCCTGGCTTTTGATCCCAGCAGTGCCGACTGCTGGGACATCAAGCTTTTTCAAGAGGTGCTGCTGGAATTAAGAGGGGAGAATGGACGGTGACAACCTACTGTGTACATAGGCTTTGTGGTCTGCAGTGTTGAACCCCTTTAAAATTCAGAGCTCGTCCAGACGCTTTCAGATTAAAGTACACTAAATTCTATTTCTAATGCTTAAGTATGTCCATTCATGCTAAGTATTGAGCCTCTGAAGCTAAAGTACAGTATATTAGCAAAATTTGCATTAGCAAGCAACAATGAGTGAAAGTGAGTGATTATTTGTCATTGTGAGGTTACATTTCATTGTGGCGCACCGTGTGCTGTGCTGTGTTCACAATGACAAATGATCACTCACTTTAACAAAACTGACACTTTGCTTTATATAGTCTATTTTGTTAAACATAATCAATGATTTATTTAAAACCAAAAATCTATTTTTTAAAAATAGATTCAGTGAACGACGGCATGAATCAAACCTCAATTAGCATGAAGTGTGTGTGTGTGTGCGCCCAGCCTGACCATTGTTGCCTTAGCGTAACGTAGAGTGTGTATGACAAGGTTAAACTCGCCACTCCTGGAAGTATGACACCCTAGCGAGCACGTCTTGTTGTGCGGCTGCAGGATTTTCTGAATGTGCCTGGCATATGCTCACTACAGGAGATGCCAACCAGGGAGTCTCTCTCTCTCTCTCTCTCTCTCTCTCTCTCGTCCCCTCAGACGTGGTAATCAGGCCCACGCTGGCGGCTTGGCATGGCAAGCTGGCACTGGTGGCTGCCACTAAATGCAGCGACGCCTGGCAGGAGGTCCGGCGGTGGGGTGGAGGAGGAGTGGAAGAACGAGGGAGGGAGAGAGAGCGTAAAGGATGAGGGGAAGAGGAGGAAGGTGAAGGTGGAGGTGATGGAATGGAGTCATGGACAATGTGTATATACTATATATGTATATATACTGTATGAAACATTTAGCATGCATCTCTATGCTAGTTCATATGCTAAAAACGTGGTCCTAAAATATGCAAACTCATGCAAATTCTTTTTGCCAGCGCATGAAACTAACATGCTGCGTTGCATGAACATCTCATAGGAGCCCTAGCAGAAATTTGCCTTAACAAGCAAAAATTAGTGCCAGTTTGCAGCCTTGTTTAGAAGTCGTCTTCTCTTCTTGTAATCCCAAAGGCAACCACTTTCCACAAGAAAACATGACTCAAGAGCACTATTTATTTTGCTGGTGATTTTGACGTAACAAACATTGCTGATCCTGACATAGCGAGAGTAAGTTGTGAAAGATCACAAATCTTTTTCTCCCACAACAGGTCAGTTTCTTTATTTATCTTTATCTATCTGTTATCACAGACGAACATATTCGATTTTACAATTTAAAGAAGTGGTAAAGATTATTTGAAAGTGAGTGATTATTTGTCATTGTGAACACACCACAGCACAACACAGCACACAGTGCACCACAACCAAATGTGACCACTGCATTTGACCCATCCGTGAAGCAGCAGTGGGCAGCTGACATGGTCTGGGATTCAAACCTTCCGATCACGGACCGAACTCCCTCTAACTGGTACACTATCAACTGGACCCAAGTGCAGCGTAGGGTAAACACAGCCTGACGAAAGGGGTTTGTAAGAATCGGCGTCAGAAAACAGGCAGAGTTCAAACCCGGTAGACACGGTTGGCAAATCAAGCAAAGCCAATCGTCAGGCAAAATCAGAGGATAATCCGGAATAAAGTGCACGTCAGCAGCACCTCCATCAGCCCTCGCTTTTTGTTTTTTTGTTTTGTTCTGTACTTGCCACTGCTGCACTTTCACCTGCCTAATCTACCAGTTGCAGCACAACAACGGGATCAGGAGGAAAGTGGGGAGAGAGAGACAGAGTGAGAGAGAAGGGAGGAACAAAGGAGAGAGAGGGGGGAGAGTGAGGAAGACAGGCAGAGATAGAGAAAGATGGAGAGAGAGAAATAGAGAGAGGGAGTGAGAGAGCCAAAGAGAAGGGGAAAGAAAGAAAGAGACAGACTAAGAGAGTAAGAGAAAGTGAGAGAGAGAGAGAGAGAGAGAGAGAGAGAGAGAGTAACAGTAGTAAGATCTGCTTTTTAGAGTTCTCCACTAGACACACGGTTGGACTCCAAGTGAGTGATTATTTGTCATTTGGGAACACACCACAGCACAGCGCACAGTGCATCACAACCAAATATGACCCGGGGAGCAGTGCTTGGGGATGGTACCCTGCTCATGAGTACCTCAGTGGTACCTTTACCTGCCCGGGATTTGAACTGTTGACCCTCTGATCACAGGGCCAACTCCCTAACTCCCAATCAGTAGATCATGAAATGTAACCTTCCTGCACGTCTCTTTTTTGGTTAGCGTCTTCTTACCCACATGTGACGTAAAAATATAAGCACTGAAGAATAGCATGCAACATAAAAACACACAACATGCTAAAATAGTTCACATTTTTGACACATGCTGCAGCTTACTAGCTTTGAGTCCTGCTTTAAAAATATTCACACTGTCCTGAATCTTGATGATGATGATGTGGAAGACATTTATATTAATAAATGCTAAAATAATCAAAATGGAACTGAATCAATGAAATGGACCATCACAGTTCTACCTGATGTATGTGTGCTATTTATTAATGTATTAAAAATGCAAACAATAATGTATACTATTAAGCGTAGTATAATACATAGTGTAATATCTATTATACTATACTTTTAGCATAGAATAATACTTGCATACTTTAGAATATATATATATATATATATATATATATATATATATATATATATATATATATATATATACACATTTATATATACATATTTATATATATACACATACATATATATATATATAAAGTATAAGTAATATTACATGATATGACTATCAAAATACAGTACATAGTCCAGTATATATTATAAATACATGAAATGTACATCATAAAATTCCAATATAGTATATATAATCTTATAATACTATATATACTTATCCCACATTTATATATATGAAGTATAAAGTATGTTATATATATATATATATATATATATATATATATATATATATATATATATATATATATATATATATAAACATATGCAAACATATGTGTGTCTAAACATATACTAACTACATTATCAAATATATAACCCAGTACACATTATAAATGCAACTCCTTTATGCATCATAGTTGAAGAGGTTGATTGTAAAGTAGTCTAAAGGTAACTGCTACATTTACACTAAACTCTACCTGTGGACAGTTTCAGGTTAATATTGGAATATTTTAAAAGGATTGATATGAGAAATTCTCAACATATTTTCTGAGTACAGCAAACACCAAGCTTCCTAAGTGCCTCCTCTCTTGCGCCCCCTTTCATACAGTAAAAACACACGGAACAGCGTTCTTACCTAAGATCATGATTCCCTGTGTGTGTGTGTGATATGTCGGATGAAGGGATAAAGCCTGGCGATGTCGCTGCTAAAAAGCACAGCCCGTTCTGCTCTCCTCACCGCCGCTCACTCTGCTCCAGCTCACAGCACTGAAGCTGGCGCGCGCCACACACACACACGCACACACACACACACACACAGTTACGCACGCCGCCTTCACTTAAATGAACAGCCTGGCACTGGATATGTGTGTGTGTGGGGGTAGATAGAGATCTGTGCAGATTCTGTGTGTGTGTGTGTGTGGATGGGGTTGACGCAACCTGTGTGTGTGTGTGTGTGTTTCTTTGCCCAGACTTAAGAGCAGCTCCTCAGAAGTCAAACACACCTCTAAGATTGCTTTTTAGTGACTGTGCTACAACCACACACACACACACACACACACACACACACACACACACACACACACACACACACACACACACACACACACGCATAGACACACAGACACAGACACACACACACACACATATCTTAGTGTAGCTAGTCCAGCCAGATCTTTTTATACCTATCTCTATCTCTCTCTCTTTCACACACACAAACACACAGAGAAATGTGGGTCACAGTCTGACCGCTGCCAGTACAGGGACACACACACACACACACACACACACACACACCTGAGATGAAGTGTTTAATAGAGGAGAAGTTCTGTGGTGGGCATTGTGGCTTGATGGTGGCATCTGGTGTTTTAATTTGTGTTCGACAAACTTGAAATCTCCTGAACAGCTGCCAAATGGAGTGGGAGCGAGAAGGAGGGAGGGAGGGAGAGAGAGAGAGAGAGAGAGAGAGAGAGAGAGAGAGAGACATACACAGCTGCGGAAAAGGAGGCAAAAGAGAGGGAGGAGAAGAAAAAAAGGAGAGAGAGAGAAATAGCAAGAGAAAGAGCGACAGAGAAAGACAGAGAGAAAAGGAATGGGGGGGAAGAGAGAGAAGGAGCAGAAGAAGAGTCAAAGATGAGATAAAAAGAAGAGAAGGACAAAAAAACAGGAGAGAAAAGGGAAAAAAAGTGAGTGATTATTTGTCATTGTGAACACACCACAGCACAGCACACACGGAACGATACAAAGTGTGTCTGAGAGAGAGAGAGAGAGAGAGAGAGAGGGAGAGAGAGAGAGAGAGAGAGAGAGAGAGACAGAGGACAAAGATGACGAAAATAAGAGAGATAAAAAAGGAGAGAAAAAATAGAGAGAAAGAAACAGAGGGATAAGGGAAAAGAGAGAGCAGAAGGAGAGCAAGAGATAAGACAAAAAAGAGGGAGAAAAGCAAAAAAAAACAGAAGAGAAAAGGTGAGACAAGCGAGGAGGAGAGAACAAGGAAATAAAACAGAGAGAGATGAGAAAAGGAGAGAGAGAGAGAGAGAAACGGGGAGAGAGAAACTGTAAGACCGAGACAAAAATGAGAGATAAAGGGGAGAGGAATAAGAGAGAGATACAAAAAAGAGAGGAAGAGGAAGAAAAAGGAAAAGAGAGAGATAGCCGAGAAATAGAGTGAGAGATGACAAAAGAAGAGAAGAGGAAAACAGAGAGAGAAAAAAAGAAAGAGAGAGAGAAAGGAGAGCGAGAGATAGAAAAAGAACACACACATATAAGCATATATATGTATACGCACACACACACACACACACACAGCAGCTATAAAGACAAAACGGCTGTTTGTTCTTCTCTTTAGCACGCGGTGAAACACAGTGCATACACACTCTCACACTCCAGTGCCTGCACACACACACACATCCTTGTACTTTTATAGTAGTGAGGACCTCCCACTGACGTCTATATTACTGTATCTCAATAGTACTACACCTAACCCTAAACATAACCCTAACCATAACCTCAGTAACCAAAAGCTCATCTTTCTGTTAATTTTTAGTTTTGGGTAAATAAACTTGTTTTTTTTGTAAAAAGCAGCTTAAAGAAGTGAGACCACTAAAAAGTCCTCACTTAAAATGTCTCACTGCTGATTAAAAACTCATTTTTGGTTCCCTACTACAGCAAGTACTAGAAAAAAACACACACACACACACACACACACAATTGGTAGCATTCTCCACTTTTGCATAATGACGTAAGTGTAAAGCTCAAAAGGTCAAAGAGTATTCTCCTTCCTCCACTCCAGTTCACCGGTTTGAGCCCAGCTGACTACAAAATAGCTGCTGCCACACACACACACACACACACACACACACTGGACAGCTCACTGACTCCGCCGTCCTGATGCTGAGTGACAGGGAGAAGGGAAGCTAAGGCTCTGAACCCTGAAAAGATGAAGCTGCGCTGGAACGAGTGAGCATCTAAACAGAAACGCAGCACTCTAATTTCACATCGACGTCAGAGCCAGCAAAACAAAAACGAACACACACTTGCTCATTTCTGCTATGCTGATGATGCTAATACTGCTAATTAACCCGAGACCGCGAAACTCAAAGCTAATATACATTGTACTGTAGCTCACGCGGACACGCTAGCACAAGTTGTTAGCATGGGCAGGTGAAAATTTTGCGGTAGGAAGTGAGAGAGAGAGAAAGAGGGGGAGAGACAGCGAAGAACAGCGAAAAAAGGGAGAGGAGAAGGTGGGAAAATAGGGTCACAGAGAGATAGAGTGAAAGGAAGAGAGGAAGGGGGGAGAGAGGCAGAAGAGAGAGGAAGAGAAGAAGAGGAAAAAAACAAACGAAAGAAAAATCGAGAGAGAGAACGAGAGAGACATACATAGAGGGAAGAAGGGAAGAGGGAGGAGAGAAAGAAGAGGAAGTGAGAGAGGGAGGGAAGAAGTGAAAAAAAATAAACAGGAATATGCATATATATGAGAGACAGAGGGAGAGAGAGAGAAGGAGAGAGATGGAAAGCGACAGAGAGAGAGAAAGAGAGATGAGAAAGGAGAAATGAGAAGGTGGAAGAAAATTCTAAAAAAAGAAGAGAGAAAGCATCGAGAAATAATAGAATGGGAGATGTTGAGACATGGGAGAGATGAGGAGAAAAAAACAGGAGCGAGAAGGAGAGTGAGAAAAAAACAAGGAAAGCGACAGAGACTGAGATCGAGAGAGAAGAGAAGAGAAGATAAGGAGACATGACGGAGAGAAACAGGAGAGTAAAAACAGAGAGAGAAAAGAAGGAGAGTAAGAGAAAGGGGAGAAGAAGAGAAAAAGCAGGAGAGGCAGAGAAAACGAGACTGACAGAGAGAAAGAGAGAAAAGAGGGAGTTCAGAATGGGAGAGGAAAAAGAAGAGAGAAAGGAACAAGGGAGGAAGAGGAAGTAAAGAAGGAGAGATAAAGAGATGAGAGAAGAAACAGGGATTAGTTTTTCTTCTACATTTTGAGAGGTTTTTGGATACAAACTGAGATGACCAGCTTATCTCACTTCCGAGTCACTGCCATTCTTCACAGCAGAAGAAAGGAGGAATAAATCCAGCAATCAGAATCTTCCACACTCGGGAGAAAGGCGAGACGAAGAAGTAAAAAGGGGAAAAAAGAGGGAGTTTCAGAGGCGAGCGTGTCGGGCAAAAGCTGCTGATTTTTTACAATTCTTTTACTGTTGCACTGAGAAGGAAATTTGCAACAAAGAGATGATAACAATCAATATTGTTAAAGGGGAAGCTGCCATACCTCGCAAAAGTGTTACAAACTGGCTGATGTAGCGCTCAGCTACTCAACACTGAACATTATGTGTCACTGAAGAAACAGATGATTGTTGAATGTGGTCAGAGCGGACTGTTTTATAGCTCACTGTTGGAGAGAATGAGTAAGAGAAGGAGATAGAGAGGGAGGAGGGAAGGAGAGGAGAAAAGAGGGAGAATGAAAGGAAGAGAGAGATAGAAGAGCGAGAGAATGGAAAAAGAAGAAGAAGAAGTAAAAAACGAGGAAGAGAGGGCGAAAAAAGAGAAAGAAAAGAAGAGAAAAAGAGAAAGAGACAGAGAGAGAGAGAGAGAGAGAGAGAGAGAGGGAAAAAGAAGAAGGACAGAGTAGAGAGAGAGAGAGAAGAGGGATATGGGAAAGGAAAAAGAGAGGAAGAAGAGGAAGAAAAAAGAAGAGAATAAAGAAGGAGAGGCAGAGAATAAGAAAAATGAGGAGAGAAGGAGAGAGAGAGAGAAAGAAGGGGGAGAGAGAGAGAGAAGAAGAAGAAGAAGAAGAAGAAGAAGAAGAAGAAGAAGAAGACAAGGAAGAAGAACAAGAACAAGAACAAGAAGACAAGGCAGAAGAAGAAGAAGAAGAAGGGTAGAGTAAAAAGAGAGAGAAAATGGATATGGATGGGAGAGAAGAAAAAAGCAGGAGAGAAAAGGCAAATGATAAGGAGAGTGAGAGAGAAAACAGTGGTTAGGCAAGAAAGAGAGAGAGAGAGAAAGAGAGAGAGAGAGTACCATGGCAGAGAGAAAACGGGGAGAGGGAGACTGAGGGACACACACACACACAATACTACTTACATTACCTTATTGGTGAGCATATTCTCTTGCCTCGGTACTTTACGCAGTTTAGAGTCACCGATCAACCTATACTGTCAGTCGAAAAAACCAGGGAGGAGAAAAACCCACGCAAACGCGGGAAGAGCACACAAACTCCACACAGAAAGACCCAACGGCCGACCCGGGGATCGAACCCAGTACCTTCTTGTTGTGAGGTTAACTGTCGGACCAACGTGCCGCAAACCTTTTTTCACACGTGCAAGCGTATAATCAGCTTAGAGGACGGAGGGAACAAATGAAAGTATGAAAGTGCTGACCTGCGTTGTTGTTCCCTCCTCCTCCCTTGGTGTTGGTGTTGTTTCTGTCTTGCCGTAGCCGGCGCTGGTGCGTCTTGCCGTTGTAGTGAATCTGGGCCTGAGCGCTGGAGTTCAGCTGAATGTTACACACCTCGCACAGCGTCAGGCCTCTCTGCTTGCGCTCCCGCTTGGCTCCGAGGGTCTGGCGCTGCCGGGCGCGCTATTGGCGCGGTGACGGCAGCGGGGGCCCATATCCGCGGGCCCGTCGTTGTCATGGTGGTGGTGGTGATGGTTGTGGGGGGACGTGGGGCTCAGCGGACGCTTCATGGCTGAGAGACGGAGAAGAGATGAGACAGGTTTTTAGGGGTGCATGATTCAGAAAATCTCACAATTCAATTCGATTCCGATACTTGGGCTCACGATTTGATTCAGAATCGATTCACTATTCATAAACGATTCACGATTCAATGTTGATGTTGTTTTGAGTTACATTTCCCATTTGACTCTAGGAGATCAACGAAAAATCACACTGAATCAGATGTAGTTTACTATAAGTAATGCATATGCACGCATATGACTGCATTTCCTACATGCTCACGCCAAGGAGGTCTATCTGAGTAGATTTCGACATCGTGCCATCTATAGGATCAGTGAGCTGAACTCGTATCGGGGGAAAAAGGTAAACTAGTGCCATTACATTAGTAGAAAAATATGAATCAATTTTTTTGGAATGCCTGAATCTCATGAACTGTGAATCGACTGAGAAAGAATCACAACGCATCTACCTTGCACACCCCTACAAGTTTCCCGTTACTAATGGACACTTCCAGAGCTACAACTTCAATACAACTAAAAAGTAACTCTGTTAATACTTGTGCAGTATGTATTCATACACAGTTCCCTTAAAAGCCTAGGACAAAAAGCAAACCTCAAAAATAAAATAACTGTTCATAAATCATAATCCAGATAAAATGCTCAATTAATTGTGATATTGATTAGAGGTGGGATCGCCCAGCCCATTTTGAATGTCTGTAATTAAGTGAGTGATTGTCACTGTGAACACAGCACAGCACACAGTGCACCACAACGAAATGCGACCTCTGCATTTGACCCATCCGTGAAGGAGCAGTGGCCGGCACCCGTGGAGCATTGCTTGCGGAAGGAAACCCAAAGCCCAAAGCCCAAAATCCGTAGTGTAACAGTTACGGAGTTGTCCCCATCATCGCAAGGTCACTGGTTTGAATCCTGGACTGGTAAAAGTACCAATGAGGTACTCATGAGCGAGGTACCATCCCCAAGCACTGCTCCCCGGGTGCCGCCATTGTCAACTGCCCACTGCTCAGTCACGGATGGGTCAAATCGAACAGTGCTAATTAGTCAGAATGATAGTTGCACTGTTTACTTGTGACCATTATTTGTCATTATGAAAACACCACAGCACAACACCACAGTGCACCACAACCAAATGTGACCTCTACATTTCACCCATCTTTTAGGGAGCAGTGGGCAGCACCCGGGGAGCAGTGCTTGGGGACAGTACCTGGTTCATGAGTTACTCAGTGGTACCTTTACCGGTCCAGGACTTGAACCAGCAACCTCCCAGTCAACTGCCTCATACGCGCACACACACACACACACACACATTGTTTGACACCTTTCCATTCAATGTTTCTTCTTATTTTCATTACTATTTACATTAAATTCTCACTAAAGGCACAAACTAGTGAATGAACTGTGTAAGGGCTATTTGACCAAGAAGGAGAGTGATGGAGTGCTGAGCCAGATGGCCTGGCCTCCACAGTCACCTGACCAAACCTAATCGAGATGGTTTGGGATGAGATGGACCGTAGAGTAAAGGCAAAAGGGCCAACAAGTGCTCAGCATCTCCGGGAACTCCTTCAAGACTGTTGTCTGGCCCAGATCACTCCTCATGAAGCTCATCGAGAATGACAAGAGTGTGCAAAGCAGTGACTGTGCTAAAAGGGTGGTTATTTTCAAAGAATCGTATGATGATGCAAAAATGATGGCTTAGTTTATTTCTCAGAATTTTTGCTTTTACTACATAATTCCACATGTGTGTCTGTCCATAGTGCCTCAGTGAGAGCTCACAATGTAAATAGTCATGATAATAAAGAATAAAATATTGAATGGGAAGGTGTGTCCAAACTTTTGACTGGTAGTGTATGTCTATATTTTTTAATGACTAATATCATTCTCACATAAATAACCCACAGAGCCAAACTTGTATCCTCCTACAAAAAGGCTGCAAGGGACTGCAGGAGTCACAGGCAACTTCCGTGAGCATTAAGCAGTTATAAACACAGCCAGCAGGGGGCGAGAGAGGAGCACTTCCACAGAGACCGCGAGGTGACTTCAAAAATGAGGACATTCTCTATTCAGACAGTACGGACTGTGTGTGTGTGTATGTGTGTGTGTGTATGTATGTAAGCCTTTCAATATGGAGACTTTGCCCTGATTGTACATCACCACAGGTGGGGACTTGTGTTATTCAAGGAACATAAAACCAAGTCCCCACAAACTTAACGACAGCAACATACATATTTCTTCAAGCTTAATCTCCCGTTTTACAATCAAATAAGTCGCCATAATGCTCAAATTCTCTAAAAAGTGTGTGTGTTTGTGTGTGTGTGTGTGTGTGTTTACCCCCATAATGGGGATTTTTGATCTGATTGCACATTGATAATGTGTCATTATAGGGACACAAAACCTACAGTTTTTATTCAAGTTGCATGTCTCCCTTTAAAATCTCAGTGCCCATAATGCTCATATTCCCTCTTTAACTGGCCCATATTACTGACATAACTCTTACATTCGGCATCTTCACCCTTTTCACTTCTGTGAACTGATTTAAAAAGCTGTAACACTTATAAAAGTGAGTTGAAATGCCATAAATGTTTGTTTCAAGTAGATGTGCATGAAAGGAGTGTGTTAACAAATCCTTTTTACAGTCTCTCTATTTTACTGTTGTTCTCACTCCATGTTCCTCTCTCCCTCTGTTTCTGTTTCTCACTCTTAGTTTCTCTTTTTCTTTCTGTTTCCCATTTGTTTCTCTCTCTCTTCTTTCTCTGTTCTTTGTTTTCTCTCTCTCTGTTCTCTTTCTCTTTTTTACTCTGTTCTTTCTCTCCCACACACACACCCTCTCTCTCGCTCTCATATTCCCTTAATGACTGGATGTAAATACATCTACAGCTAACTCTAACTCTAACCTTAACCTCAGTAACCAAGATCAAGACTTTTACCTCTTTTAGTTTCTCAAATAAAACTAAACTAGACATTTTCTAAAAAAAAAAAAAAACAATTAAAAAATCCCTTATGAGGACCGGCCCAATGTCCCCACAAAGCCATAAAAAACAAATAAAAGTGTTTTTATGGTTCTCTCACTCACTGTCTGTTTTCTTTCTCCTTTTCCCTCATTCAGTTTTCCTTTTTCTCTTATTCTGTTCTCACTCTCTTTCATATCCTGTTTCTCTCTCTTTTTTCCTAATTCTGTCTCTTTCTCTCTCTTCTCTCTCTCGCTGTTTCTCTGTGGTTTCCCTTCTATTAGGGGACAACCATGTGCTCACAATTACTCACAATCCCACACAGACACACTCACACACAGCAGTATAGATCTAATTGAATAAAATATGAAGCATGTTCATTCATTCTCCAAACTGCTGTAATCCCAACTGGGGCTGCGGGGGGACCGGAGCCTATCCCGCACTCGGTAGGCAACTTCGCATATGGGACCAGGCCTCTGGGCAGGCCCCAACACACCGCAGAGCACACACACTCACACAGTCACACACACATTCACACCCTCCTAAGGCCAATTTAGAGTCACACTAACCTATAACATGCCTTTGGACTGAGGGAGGAAATCTGAGCACCCGGAGGAAACCCACGCGAACACGGGGAGAGCATGCAAATCTCACACAGAAAGACCCACGGGTCAGCCCCCAGGGTTCGTTTCCTAGACCTTCTGCTGTGAGGTGGCAGTCGTAACCACTGCGCCACCGTGCCACCCTATGGAGCATATTAATATATTTAATATTTTAAATATTTGATATTATATTTCTTATATTTACATATGTAGTTTCTTTCCTTACATAAGGACATGATTTGGACACTTGTTTCCTCTTAGTGACCAAAAGACACACACACAATATTATTGTTATCAAGACAAACACAAACAACCAGCTTGGGCGTGCTGTTTATGCGAAGTCATCAGTCAGAAAGACAGCATGTGCTGAAAGGTCCAACACAGATGCCCACATGGTCCATTTACAGTGCTGCTTGTGTGTGTGTGTGTGTGTGTGTGTGTCCATGTACTTCCTCAGCCAACTTCAGGGTCACTTCTATTCAAGACAATCAGGAATGGATCCTAATAAATCACTTTAGCACAACAGCTACAAACCTTTTTACGGGCGATAGTGCTAATGTTACAGCTGTCACAACTTCTACCGACCTCAAACACACACACACACACACACACACACACACGCGCACACACAGTCTTGTATTACTAACTTCGTGAGGTTTTTCCATAGACTCCCATAATGACTAGATATATATACTTTTACAGTGACACATAACACTAACTTTAACCTCAGTAACCAAAAGCACATCTTTTACCTCTTTAAGTTTCTCAAATAAAACAAGCACATTTTCTATAAAGTGATTTTTCTTCATGGGGACCTCTCAAATGTCCACACAAAACCATAAAAACCACCAATCAAAGTGATTTTAGGGGACAAAAAGGTCCCCACTATGGTATATATTCCCTGCCCACACTCACACAGACACACACACATACACTCTCTCTCTCTCTCTCTCTCTCATTTTGGCCAGTAATGTCAGCAGGTGCTAAATCATGGACAAAGATTTCAGAGAGGGACAGAACTAGAGAGAGGCTGGAGGTGGAAAGAGACACACACATCAAGATGCAGAATGTAGGCACGAGGTGAGTTGTGAGGAACACACTTCAAAAATGTTCTATCCATCTATATCTATCTATCTATCCATCCATCCATCCATCCATCCATCCACATCCACTCATCCATCCATCCATCCATCCATCCATCCCATCACATCCATCCATCCATCCATCTATCCATCCAACCATCCATCCATCCATCCATCCATCCATCCATCCATCCATCACATCCACATCCATCCATCCATCCATCCATCCATCCATCCATCCATCCATCCATCCATCCCACCCATATCCATCCATCCATCCATCCATCCATCCATCCATCCAACCATCCATCCATCCATCCATCCATCCATCCATCCATCCAACGGCCACATCCCCCCATCCATCCATCCATCCATCCATCCATCCATCCATCCATCCATCCCAATCACATCCATCCATCCATCCATCCAACGCTGACCACATCCCCATCCATCCATCCACATCCATCCATCCATCCATCCATCCATCCATCCATCCATCCATCTCATCCCATCACATCCATCCATCCATCCATCCATCCATCCATCCATCTATCTATCTATCTATCTATCTATCTATCTATCCATCACATCATATCTATCTATCTATCTATCTATCTAGCTATCAACCTAAGAGGTGTAACGATACATCGACCTCCATCGCTTCAATGATCAGCAAGCGTATAGCGTGCATCTAAATTGAAAATCTCGCTCTGACATCATCACTGTATGTCCCCCTCCCTGAAAAAGTTTATATTTACGGCGTTACAGTCCTTTTTACACCACTGTGCTGTATCGCCTTCCACAAACATTTGTCTTTCTTTTAGAAAGCAATGCTCCTAATTTTTGATTACGTTTTTTTCATCTATATTTAGATATCAATTATTTTAGGTCTGTTTTCCTGTCACTGAGCATGGTGTAGTGATCCAAACGTCACCAAAATGATGCTACACAACAAAGGAAAACTACATTCTGTAGCAGTGTGGTGAAATGAAGAACAGTTGATGCTGAAGTGCTAGACCACATTAACATTTACAGCATTTAGCAGACGCTCTTATCCAGAGCAAGTTCCGTTTTTTCCCTAATTTCAGAGACAGTTTCCCTGAGAGCAACTTGGAGTTAAGGTTAGGGTTAGAATCTTCGAATTTTCTTGAAGTATTGCTTTCGAAAAAAGACATTTGCAGAAGGCACTATAGCACACTAGTGTAAAAAATGACAAGAATCCTGTAAAAATTAAATACATGCAGTGTTGGGGACTAACGGAATACACATACCGACGTGGAAAGAGTACTGAAAATTTGTACTCAAGTACAAGTACTGTTACATTGCTAAAATGTACTCAATTACAAGTAAAAGCATTGGTAAAGCAGTAACATTTTTGAGTAAAAAGTACACAGTACTCTTTTTCTCAAAACTACTCTTGAGTACTAATTACCTTTTAACCGATGGATGTTTTATTAAGGCCGTCATAGCAGGCATTTGTTTTGATTCACCAGTTTAAAATATCTACGTTCAAAGCACATTTCTCAGATGAACAAGGTATAGAAAGGCAATTTGTTTTGTAAATAAATGTAGATATAAAGCAGGATTTGTTTGTTAAAACAATGACAAAAATGTTTTTGAACATGCATAGAATAGCTTAAACTTTTCCTAATACACTGCAACAACAGGCAGCGTGGCACTCGCTCCGCTCTTTTTCTCCCATCATTTTCACTGCTGACAGTGTTGTCTTCTGTCTCCATTTTGGCTTCTTTGTCTCCAAATTTTCAGTCTACAAATTAGTTTGTACTCCGCTGTGTAGTACCTCCAGACACCTGTGCCTGTTGCTGCAGCGGGAGTTTTATTCTTTTGCTTACTATAGATTAATTGGCGAGGTCGTGCGACAGACAGCCTTTTCTTGTTCCACATGTTTGTCCACTTCTAATAAATTTTGCACCTTCCATTCATTACCGGAAGCCCTTTCAGAACACGTGAATCAAAATTTAATGTAAACTGCCCATTTAACGAGGGTTGCTTAAAGTCAGACAATGGAGGAGTCACAGCTGGAGCCAGCACAGCAAAGCCAGAGCAGAAACGCAATTCTATCTTGGAAATTTACACAGCATTTCACATTAAAAGAAGAAAGAGTGAATATGAAGAGTGTGATTGCTACATCGTTATACAGTTTGTAAAAAGCAAGACAATGTGGAAGTAATCCAAAGTATTCAGAATATGTTACTCACACTGAGTAATCTAATGGAATACATTACAAATGACATTTTAGGGCACGTATTCTGTATTCTGTAGTGGAATACATTTTAAAAGTAACCTTCCTAACATGTATAAATGGACCTCATGACCGATGCCGTGTCGGAAACTTTAGGGGAAAGCTGACCAATTTGCTCTCGTTTAGGAGCAAGTGCTGTGAAATCTTTGAAGCCTGAAAGCAAGGCGGGCTTTGAAAGGATCAAACACTTGCAAATGTGTCCGTCCCGCTGCTCCTGCAGCTGTGTTCTTAAACCGACATCACCAAAATTAAAAGAAAAAAAAATCTTACCGAGAAGGAGACAAACCACCTGTGTCAAGAAGAAGACGGTGAAATTAAATTTAATGGTATCCCGGCTCGGCCCTTCTCTCTCCAGCGGCGGCTCCATATTCATTTGACGGCTATATTAAAACATGTTAAGTCTTTTGTAGTGCAGGTTCCAGCTGTTGGCTGGTGCTTGTCATCGCCCGGGTTAGCCCCCTACCCAAAAGCCCAACCCCCCACCCCACTACTCACAACACACACGCGCCCCAAGCACTGCACCGGGACGATCAGCGGCCCCCGAGGAGTCGCCGGGGACCTGCAGGTGTTTCTGTTTTAGAGGCAGCTTCCCCAGTCTTCCCGGGGAGAATGCCGTTTGATATAGGGCTGGGTGATACCACCTCAAATCAATATCACAATTACATGATCAGATTCTGAATATCGGTTTTGATTCTTTTCCATTAACTGCAGTCCAGTCCTAGTGATTCTAAGCAAAGCAGGTAGTGTAAAAAAAAGATTCTGACCCAAGGATGGACAGGTCAGCAACTGCAAGTAGAGGTGGAAGTCATATGTTTTAACATATGATATTATTTCCACATAATGTAGAAGAAAAGGTACCACTGAGGTACTCATGAGCTTCTGGGAGCTGCCCTCTGCTCCTTCACAGATGGCTAAAATGCAGATATCAGGTATTGTTGTGGTGCACTATGTTTCTGTTATTCCACGCAACAAAACAGAAGTAAATGCATTAAAATGCATAAACGACATTCTTCACGACGTAAACGCACACGCTGTGTATGTGAGCACTTGCGACTCTTACATGGAACGCCAGTGCTCGCAAAAATGCTACAGTTCAGTCAAATCTTCCACTTTATTACAGGCAAAACTCATATTTTAGCTGATAACTAACAACCACTAATAAATGTAGCAAGGAAATGTTAAGGCATCAATATTTACATATTGTGTATCGCGATATGGCTTAACAATATCACAGTATTGTTTTTAGTGAAAGTGAGTGATTATTTGTCATTGTGAACACACCACAGCACAGCACACAGTGCACCACAACCAAATGACCCTGTGACGGACTCCATCCGTGAAGGAGCAGTGACAGCTAACAATCGCCTCCGGGAGTGCAATGCTTGGGGTCAGATCTTTACTACTGAGTACCCTAGTGGTAACTTTACCGTCCGGGATTCAACCTTAATTGATCACGGGGCGAACGTCCTACCGTTACACTACCAACAGGCTCTGAATATTGCATGTGCTGATTTAACACTGTCACTTCCATTCATTCCACCTCACAAGAAGCAGCTCACATATCATTTGAAATTTTTCTTCTTGAGCTATGGTCCACTGTAGCCTGATTTGTCACGCTTAATGAAAAGTTGTGATGAAACCAGCTGACATCTCCATGCTTGGCAAGGGACATTACAATATGTCTGCTGTCTAATCAATGTTTTTAATTTTGCCTTTTTAATATCATGTTTTTAATTGTATTTATTTTTGAGATAATTAAGATGCTGAGAAGCGATTTTATTTTATGTTTTTAAAATGGTGCAGCGTGAATTTTTATTACATGACATGAGGAGTGAGAGCGCAGAAATTCATCTGACGGAACAATCTTTTGGGAACGTCTTCCCACACACTGGACATTCTTTGAGACAAAGCTAAACTAAGCGAGACAGCCGTGATCCACGGCAGGTGATGGTTATGTTTGTAGGAAATGCAATGCAGATCCAATGAAAGTGTTTGAAGCTTTGAAGATGTAGAATGAAATCCCGGACGCTGGTGTGTGTGTCTTTCCTACGTTTTCTGAAAAATTTCAGCCTTCTACGACTTACTTTTCAAGCTGCTCTTCACTTCATGGTTCTTCACTTCATGGTTCTTCACTTCATGTTTGGACGCCTAAATATAAAGAAATTATGGGTGATTCCAGATTTTTGCACAGTGAAGTCCGTCAGAGCCCTGGTGCACTTCATACAGAACAAACTAGTGGCAGTTGGTAGCGTAATGGTTACAGAGTTGGTCCTGTGATCAGAGAGTCATCGTTTGAAGTAAAACTGCTAATCCTGACCCTAACTAACCCTAACCCTTACAGGTACCACTGAGGCACTCGTGAGGAAAGCCATCATCTCCAAGCACTGCCCCCCCCCCACCCACCCCTTCACTGTGTGCACACTGACAAAAATCGATTCCATTCCTGCATGCAGGACTTCCTCTAACCTCATTAGCCTCTTTCAGCCAGTTTGAGATGACAGGAGTGCAGTAAATGCCCGCCGGAAGATTTAAAGTCAAAAATAGAAGCCCATACTATACATACTATTTATGTGTTTGAGAGCCGACTGATCCGGTTGGCATCTGCGCTACAACACGCCGAGCGCACGCCAGCCAATAAATGCCTGTGTACTACCCGGCAAAAGGAAAAGGGCCTTGCTTTTTTCCATTCTCCCCATCGCTTTTCAGGGTAAGTCGCATTTCCCGGAAAGACACTTTGTCTCGACTCCCATCGCGACCTCTGAAGTCACTGATCATCTTCCGGGCCAGAACTGTTTGGTAAGTATGTTGGTATTTTTGGACATTTTTTTTGGAAACGGAAGTATGAGACTCATGTAGGACATTTGAGGACAGTAATACCTCACAGTACGTTGTCAATTAATTCCACAACACGCAACTTAAGTTGAAAAACTAAATTTGAATAAATCCACAAAAAATCTTAAAAAGGCAACCTAGAGCCCCTATAAACATAAACACAAATATATACAGGCAGTCCCCGACCTCGGACTGCTGGTGAGAGTGAGGCATCTCACAACGTGGGAGATGTGTATCCCGGCAGTGTCCCAACGTATCGTGCCAAGATACGCTGCTACGTTTGCCTGCCGCGCAAAAACATTTTACAATTTTACAATCGCTATTGTCATTATTTCAAACGATGCATCAAACATTTCATTTACAATATATTAGGCTTGTTATTGGTTATTTAGGCTAAACTTTTATGCACTTATTTGTAAGTCTGAATGAAACGACAGATTTTAATAGAACTGTATTATTTAGAATTAGCAACATAACTGAAAAAGACATGTCAAAATGACGGAAGGTGAGGTATTACTGTATTGTTTATGTTATTTATATATATTTTGCATATACTGTACATATATATATATATATATATATATATATATATATATACACATATATAAATACATATATATATATATATATATATATATATATATATATATATACATATATATATACAAGTTGTCTGTAATAGGGCTGCAAGTAACGATTATTTTGTTCATCGATTAATCTGCAGATTTTTTTTATTAATCAATTATTAATCAAATAAAAGAGAAAAAAACTTTCATTTCCAGCATTTTTAAATACATTTTAATTAATGTCTCTATTTTTCTAAAAAAGGACAAATTTACTCTCTGACATTATAAAATGGGAAAGAAATATATTTTCCAAATATTGAAGTTTTGGCCATTTTTAGCCAATTTGGTCTCATTTTCGCGCCATGAATAACACAGTGGATGCGTCGGAATAATCACCGTAAATGTCAATTAAATGGCTGTATTGTGAGTAGAACGCTGGTTGTTTTTGTCATTTATCAGCTAAAAATGAGTTTGGTCTGTAATAAATGGGAAGATTTGACTGAGCTGGAATAAGGAAGTAAAAACCACTAGGGTTTCACATTAAGCTCCATCATTTTTTCTCTTTTTTTTCAGCGGTATTTTTTCATCACTCCATCTCATGGATGCAAGCAGAAAGATTAAACTAAAAAATTACATTTTGTGTTGGGAGTATATTAATCTAAATTTTGACACCCGATTTCCCTTTTTCCAGCAGATGGATACCTGCTTTAGTAATAATTGGTATCTGTATCGGCACCGGTAGGTTTGAACTCAAACCTCACAGGATCAGCACGGAGAACACAAAGGGCACAAGATCAGCATGTGTGTTAGTGTTGGATGGGAGATACTTCTCAGATATCACACACACACAGAGTAAATATGAATGACCTGGAGGACAATGACAGAACTTTACCAGAAGGATCATCCAATTAATTTCCGATTATTGGGGATAAAAGAGGCTGTGTGTGTGTGTTAAGTGAGAGATGGAGGGAGCAAGAGGTGGAGAGATAGAGGACAGACCCTAAAATAGATAGCTGTATCAGAGAATTTAACTGCTTTTTCTCAGATATTCTTCTCTGATAATAGAAGGAACATCTCTCTCTCACACACACACAAACAAACAAACACACGCTTTACAAAGAAGATGAGTCATTATAGCCAGCTATATACAGCCTGCCACTTATACACACTCAGTGCACCTGTTTCCTATAGCAAGGTCAAACACACACTCGCTTAAGACGCAATGAAAATCATCACACACACACAGGGGGATGGGTGCTGAGTGATCTATTCTGGCTGAGATCCAGACTGATGTCTGCAGCCGGCCTGTATCAGTCAGTTTGTCACTCACTCACTCAGGCACACACACACACATACACATCTACAGTTCAGCAGAGCCTGGCCGACACATGTGTAGCTCTATCATGCCTCTTTGTTGAAACATAACTGAACATTCCACCACTTGTTCACACACACGCACACACACACACACACACACAAGCTGGCAATGACAGTCAGGGAGTCAGAGAACTGGCAAATGACTCTGGTTTATTCTCTCTCCATCTCTCTCTCTCTCTCTCTCTCTCACACACACACACACACAATATGTCTCTCACCATATTGACTAAACTATACACACTCTAGCTCTCTCAGTCTCTCCTCACATAGGCTGTACTGACCCTACAGTATACATACACACACTCTCTCTTACACACGCACAGTCTCTCACCACATACAGTATAATTATTCAATACACACACACACACACACACTCCTATCCACACATATGCACACAAACCCACACACACTCACTCTCTCACCACATGGACTGTACCGACTCTATGGCACACACACACCTCTACACACACAGTTTCTTGCTACATAGACAATGATTCTGTAGTGCACACACACCCACACACACACTCAACATGCTGCATGCTGACTAAGCACACATTTTAAATTATGATTTTCATTACTGTTACTACTACTACTAATAATAATAATAATAATAACAATAATAACAATAATAATAATAATAATAGGCATTTTGGAAGGTGACTATTACATTCATAATTTCACAGCTGGTCTACTGAGAGCTTGTCTAGACAGGGACATTTCCATGGACGCTGTTAGCAGAAACACACACACACACATGTCATGGCCATCATCTGGGTGATTGATGAGGTGATGGTAACAGTTGCCTTGTCAATCATTAAAAGAGTTTTTAACCTTTGAAGTGAATATCCCCCCCACACACAAACACACATACCCATAATACACACCCACTCACACACACACAGATGTCAGCTCTCAATCACTTCATTAATCAGTCATTCCAACCTGGTGTCCGCCAGCTTCCCGCTTGCATTTGTTGCCTGACGAGTGAACAGAGGCCATCATAGCCACAAACACTCACAAACATGCTAATACAGGGATCCACAGTGTCGCTACATCGTCACCTCAAAGCTGACTGGGCAGTGACTTAGTGACGTCAGTGCTAGCCCTAATCCACAGCCAATGAAAAATTGGGATGTTGGTGAGGGTTGATAGTTTATAGTGTTATGGTTAGGGCGGTCGCCCCGTGATCGGAAGGTCGCCAGTTAAAATCCCAGACCGGTAAAGTTACCACTGAGATAGTCATGAGCAAGGTACCGTCCCTGGGTGCTGCGCTTGTTATAAACATGTGTTTATATCTTGAAAAATATCATTTATGCGTCATGATTCCTCGTGGTGGAAGGTCAGGTCGCAGAGTGTGTGATGTAATGTACCGCAACACAAAACTTGGAGAAGACCGGAAAACACTGTGCTGGGAAATGAGAGAATTGTTAAGAAGAATCGTTGCAGGTGTACAATTCTGATGACATTGATCAACTGGAATTGGTTCTGAGTTGGAAACGGTTTTCATTTCCCACCCCTGCTATAGACTATGTGAGCTAAACTGAGAATACTTTTGCATTTAAAAATTCATAAATTCCTCTCTCAGTCAATGTTCATCAGGGTCCGTGTACTTTTTGGTATTTGGAATTTCGTTTCACTACAGTACACTTAGTGGAATTTGATATTTACTGTATTAGTTTAAATTAAAATAATTACTGTACAGTGTGTAATATTTGTTATTTTATTTTGCAATACAATACTGTGGGAAATGTAGGTTATGCATCACATATGCATGTTTTCTCATTGTTTGTACTCTGTGTAATAAAGTAGTCTTAGTGAGAGTGTGTGTCCTGAAGTTTTTGCCGCAGGAGTCACTTTGGGTGATGTTTTGGTGGTTTTAGGGGATTTTTGTCAGAAGGTTAGCTGAAGTGTCCAGTTGTGTTTGTAAAGCTCACAGTGTGAAGTGTTTTGAAAAAATGGACACGGTATTGAGACAAGCGTGAAACTGATTGTAAAAACTGTTATAGTAAGAGATACAATTATTTCTCCACGAACGCAGAGTTGCCATGGCGGCCAGTAAAACCTTTATCAGATCGGTGCTATCTGTCCGGACTATTTTAAGCCCTTTAAAACACTTGGTCCAACAAGGCGAAACAAGTGCGAGCCATCGAATGGGAGCGCTAGGTGTTGGTATTTTAAAGATGGTTTGGTTGTACGCAGGGACGGCAGCGCGCCACCTCATTATCTAAAAAGCCCCTGGCCGGGGTCCAGATGAATGCAGTGGGGGATTACGCAGATACGGCCGCCCCCCCGGGGCGAGCCAAGGTCATCCGCCACACCAGAACACGCTAACAGCAAAACGGCGACTTCACCCGAACCGACGCAAGAATTAGCGTAAACCTCACATTCCTACAAACCTCGGAATAAACAGAATTGCTGACAGTGTTTAAATGTTTGTGTATCATTTGTTCATTCACGTTTCTAAATTAAACTGAAGCGTCAAAAAATAAATATGATAACCAAATACCAAATTAAAGCCAACCCACCCAACACAAATCTAATTAAAACCAAAAGACAAAAAAAAGTGTTTTTTCAAAATTTATTTACAAAACCAAATAACAAATTGTTTTCCAATTTCGCATTTACAAAAATTTGTAAAAACACTGTACGTGTTACATTTTGGCTTCATATCAGACACAATATTTTCAACCATTTTGTGTTAATACAGTATATAAGAACTTTGAGTTGTTTTATTCAGATTTACGCTTGCGTCTTGTGTCGTTTAAAAACAAGTGCATAAAAGAGTAAATAACCACTAACAAGCCTAATTTATCATAAAATGAAATGTTTATTACATAAAATACTGTAAAACGTATATAAAGATGGTCCCCAAGTTAAGATGCTTCGACTTAAAAAACTATTTTACGCTTTGTAGCAGTATATGTGGTACAATATGCTGGGACGCTGCCAGGATGTCCTTATGTATCAGTCCTTATCTTACGTCTGGAACCTGAAGACTTTTTTGAAGAAAAAGGTAAGAACGAATAAAACGACTCAGAGTGATTTTTATATACATGTATATACTGTATATGGTTCAGAATATTGTGTTTGATATGTACAGTATGTTAACAAATTTTATACAGTATACACATTATATATATATATAAAACGAACATTTAGAAAACACATTTTTAAATTTTGGTTTTGTAAACGAATGAACAAATGTTTCACAGCTTTTTAAAGGTTACTCAGCTCTACTTAACTCCTCCGTAATTTGAACCACGCGTACAACAGATTCCGTCTTTTTCCCGTGGTCTTTATTGACTGGGTTGATCAGATTCTGCCTCCACAAAGCTAAGGAAAGTGATGTGGAATGAAAGAGGCTGAGGAGAGATGGTGGAGGCTGGGATTGAAAAAAAGAAAAGAAAAAGATAAATCAATCTACAAGCAAGGAAGAAATAAAATCTCTTTTCATGATTTTAAAAACTAATTTTTAAATACACAGAAAGTAAGACATTCCTCCAAATCCACGATTTAGAGCTACAGTTTGATGCCTCATTTTTTGTGAGAATTCCATGGTAGGAATTGTTCACGTCGGCAGAAGGACACATCACGGTTTGAGAAGATGCAGGTTTGGACATTTATTTCCACAGTTTTTTGGTCCGTTTCAGAACTGTACAGCCTTAAAAAGTGTGTTAAATAGATATTCAAATTGTGATTAAACTCCAAGTTGAAATGGCACAAATGAATAGCATTGATAAATTAATAATTATAGAAAATCCATTATTAGCTCGTCATTATCACAGTTTGCCGTCCTCTGAATGCGCCAACTTTCCGGCACAATTTGCAAATTTGATGTTGATTGGAAAATTAGCGTTAGCCCATAACGACACTACGTCGCTGTGACAACTGCGGAGAGATAAGGGCAGCGGTGGAGAAAGCAAAGGACTGCATTCGTCCTTTTGTCGGTCCACTGTCACCGAGGGCTACGTATGTACTCTGTCCTTCTGTCCCAGGCCATCTGGTGGGGCCATACAGGACGAAAACACACACACAAAGCAGTACGTACAGTATGCAGATCGTAAAAGAATTTGAAAGTCGCCCTAAAAGTCACTCGCGAAAAATCATCAGCGTAGGGAAAAAAAACTTAGTTTAACAGTAATTTTCTATAAAGATGAAAGTAATTACATAGAAACGACTACAATCTACTACATAGAAATGAGTGCAGATCGTTCTGGTTTTGTAAAAGGGAAGAATGCGTGTTTTAGGCTTCTTAAGGCTAGTCATTAAAGTGAGTGATTATTTGTCTTTGTGAACGCACCACAGAACAACACACAGTGAACCACAACGAAATGTGACCTCTGCATTTGACTCATCCATGAAGGAGCAGTGAGCAGCTTTTTGGCAGCACCTGTGGAGCAGTCCTTGGGGATGGCTCATGAGTGCCTCAGTGGTACTTTATACCAGTCCAAGACCACTTAGGTACCCCTTGAGCAATGTAGCATCTCTCAAGCACTGCAACCCAAGCCCAAGCCTTTGTCCATTACGTCACAGTGTCTGAAGACGGAGTGCCTGGAAAACTGTGGCTGTTATTTCTCAAAACGTAAAGCAGTATCTTTGTTAAATCGCTTCAATTAAAGTTGGAAGACTTACTGTATTTCAGTCATGTCTAGATTGGTTCATTTAAAATCCATTGTGATAGAAATGACAAAAAATGCATCAATGTCAAATGCAGATTTTGCTCATGGAAGTTCCACTGCGCGCTCAGAATTCTGGCACAAAAAATAACCCCATACTATTTTGCGAGATGGCTTTTCTCCTCAATGGGAAATGTTTTAATCTCCCGAGATATCGAGGCACGAGATCTCGTCACTCCCCTACTGCCACTATAACTGCCGATTTAATTCAACCCAATTCTTTTCAATGTTGTTTTTATCCGAAACAGATCGTATCATGTTCCACAGAAACAAAAATGATGAAATATAGTCTTATACAGTCATATCGTTTTTTTCGTGCCTTTGTTAGTCACAACTAACGCCTCGCTTGCCTGACGGCTACTAACCTGAGAACACAAGTTTTCTCCAGTAAATCCTCTCCTATTTAGAATTCCCACACACTACTTTGATTGAAGATACCTGCAGGACGGCACTGACCACTGACTTGTACGCCAACATCACTTGTATCGACAAACATTACCTTTGCGGAATCCTCACCACCCACGAGTAGTAGGTCTTCCAACAGCAAAGCACGCTGAACTTGAACTTTAATAATACATTTTTGGCTTCAGGTTTCATCAAGAAGGTCGCCATGGAGGAACACCTGGTGCTACACAATGTACAAGATCTCAACGTTTAAAAAACGTTCCCATTTCAGCCCTTAGCCCTACCCCTTGGCCCTCGGCACCTGTCATGGAGTGGCAAGAGGCAGCGGTTGAAACATGATCAAGCGCGTGATACGTCATCATTATTTTCTGGGGAAATTTATGTAGACAGACGCAATGTGTTTTTGCTGGATATTCAACATGCCGTCGGCAGCGGTTATTATTTCAATTGTGTGGGCTGTTGGGGGTTGTTTTTGTTTGTCTGGAGCAAACTGGAGATGTATAATAGCGAGCAACAGCAAACGTGGCGTTTATGAAGAATACAACCATAAGGCTAAAAAAAATCAAATTCGACATTGCACTGGTTGTTTTCATCTTAAATTCTTTATTAACAGAAATGACATACATTTGTATGTCTCTTTCGGTTCTACAGTCATGTTGCTGGTTGTTTTTCGGAGAAATATCTCCTACCCCTCCGTTTGGAGTGAACCTCTAAAATAATTTCCGCTTGAAAGGGTAGTTAGCCCTTCTTCCTCCTGTCTAAATGAGAAATGGAGACCCTACCCCTACAAGTGAACATGCAAAACAGCAGAGTAGGGCTAAGGGGTAGGGCCAAGTAGTGAAATGGGATTCAGCCCAAGTAAAGATGCAAATGAAGCTGCACACAGAAGACAGGAGAGTGAAACATTGTACTATTACTTATTTGAGTGGTGCGTCTACTGCAAATGCAAACTCTATTTTGTAGGCGGATGCTTTCTTTAAAATAAATCTTATATAAACTCTTTTAAATAAGCATTACCATTAGCAATAAAAGACACCCACTAACCTCTAACCCAGGGGTGGGCAATTAATTTTCCCAAGGGGCCACATGACAAATTGACATGGACCAATAGACTGTGATCTACTCTGCTCAACTGAACTCCTTTCAAAATCACAGACAAATGTCTAGTTTTGATTAGCTCCTACTGTGAATACTAGATGTTACAGTTAAGCTATAAATGTGCGGAGCAGGGCATATTATATATTTATGTAGTTATATTTCTGACGATACATTCTTTTAACAACAAAAGCAATGTTGAAATATGTACATTTAGGCATTTTTCTGCAAAATGACTTCAAAAAACGTCAAACTTCAGCTGTATGGTGTGCATAAAGTACACTACATGTGTTTAAATTTTATTTTGAATTTGAAATTTCATGCTGTCCTTCGGCGGGCCGGCCCGCATGTGGCCCACGGGCCGGGCAATGCCCAGGTCTGCTCTAACCAATAGTGAGTTACTGGTGCAACAAACACTCAATAATATTTGTTGAGAAGGAAGGCAGATGCACCACAACGAAATGTGACCCCTGCATTTGACCCATCTGCTACCGACTGCCCTTTACGCCTGCTCCCATTATAGAACACACACCCTGTCTGCTTCACTACCTAATCCAACATGAGTTCATCAGTAAGCGTATCATCTTCATCGGAAACGAACTCTCCCTGACTCTATTCTTCCATTACCTCCCTTCATCCATCTCACCATTACATTTCAGATCTCCTTGCTTATGAATATCCATCCCTCCTCTACGCCCTTTTTTCCTCCCCCGTCCCTTCCCCATCAGCTTTCCATCCTTATCTCTCCTGTCTTTATTTGACTCATTCAGGCCCGGTGTGTCATCACAGTATCTTGAAGCCTCCTCCAGTCTGAAGCTGCCATAAATAGCAGAAAGCGCCGTATTGTGCAGAAGGTGTTTTGTTAACTTGCGTAACACTTAATGTTGTGACTCATCGTTTTCTGACTACCACGGCGCTGTAATGCTGCCTACGTGCTCTTTCTGCTCGGCCATGGAACGAGCCACGTCAGTTCCTTAATTAAGCTTTGAGATGATACTTTCTAGGTATGAAATGTGAAATTTTAAGTATTTGTTAGTTTAGTGTTTGTATTGTAGGAGTGTTGAAATTCATCACATAATCAATGCATTGCAGTGCAGAAGTGGACCATTCTGCATCGATGCAGTGGCAGACCATAATCGATTATACCATAATGACAATCAGATTTTTTTTTGGCTGAGACATAAAAATTTTGTTAAAAAGAACATCCTGCTAGTAACTGTGGCTGCCTGATCTGCGATCTTTGCCCAATCTGCATGCAGTGTGGAGCAGTGTAGAAAAATTGATGGGATCCATCGAAATATTGCATCGGATTGAATCGTTGACATGATGATCGTAATTGAATCGAATCATGATACCAGTGAAGGTTCACACCTCATTGTGTTGTGTTGCATTAGGCAATCTTTTTTGCCATGCCAAATTTATGACAATAAGAGAGGAGTTGTAGTACTTTGGGTTATGGTAAGAGTGTATAGATGTTTTATAATAGTTAATAATGATTAGAACCAACAGATATTGGGTTTTCAGGGCTAGTTAACGGAGCCGATAACCAATATTTGGAACCGATATGCAGAGAATAAGAAAATCTCTGTCAAAATTTTGAAATTTACAAACACCAAACTCAGCTGAAACTCTCCTCTTCTCCTTCTCGGAGCTTGACGCACTTCACACGCTCATGTGTGAGTGTGGTGTGAGTGGCACAAGCTACTACTTGTGTGATGTATAGACAATCACAGACTGTTGTGGGCAGGACATTAAATGAAGCAGCGAGTTGAGAGTCACAGTGGTGCACCTTATTATTACTTAATATCGGTGATGATCAAAATTAAACACCGATACCGATAATCAGCAAAATGCCTAATATCAGCCCCTGATAATCGGCCCGGTCGATGACCGGCTGACCCTTAATAGTGATGTTAAATAACAGCAAAATTTGTTTTATACCAGCACTACTTAAGAATAAACTGTTGAAATGAACATTTAAAGATTGAAGTGTAAAATATAAGTATTTTATAGAGGGCTGGGCAGTTAATCAAAAAATAATCAAAACCAAAAGTTGAAAAGGTTAATAATATATTTAATGACTTCACAACCTATAAACAACATAATCCATCTTTATTTAGTCAACATAATCAATCTTTTCAGTTTTAAGAAACTATTTAGGTATGACAAAAATAGAAAAAATTAGAAAAGTTAGTCTTTGTCAAGTTACAGTAGCAAGTTTAGCCATAGCTATAAAATCTAGAAAATCAAACAAAAAAAGTAGGTCCTGTTCTTGGTTTATAATTTCAAAGGATTTGCTGAGGCTCAGGAAGTCAAATACATATTTTAGAGCTTAATTCGTAAAATCTTTTTTAAAAATCCCAACACAACCTCGGGCTAGGGCGGCATGGTGGCACAGTGGTTAGCGCTGCAGCCTCACAGCGAGAAGGTCCCGGGTTCGATGCCTGGGACGGCCGTAGGTCCTTTCTGTGTGGAGTTTGCATGCTCTCCCCGTGTTCTCATGGGTTGCCTCCGGGGGCTCCGGATTCCTCTCACAGTCCAAAAGCATGCAAGATAGGTTAAAAGGTGAATCTAAATTGACCCCATAAGTGTGACTGTGTGAGTGTGTGTGCCCTGCAGTGTGTTGGCGCCTGCCCAGAGTTGGTCCCTGCCTTGCGCCCCCTAGTTCCTGGGATAGGCTCCGGTCCCCCCACGTCCCTAGTTGGGATCGAGCAGTTAAGATAATGAATGAATGAACCTCAGGCCTAACGCATGAACACCTGAACACTGGGAGCATTTATATGTTTGCTGTCAAAACCCACATACATCAACATTCAGAGTTTTTGTCTTTGACACTAGCCTTCATGTGCTTATATAGACCACAAAGTAGTACACACACTCAGGCAGAATGTGCCGAAGCCAGTTACGTTTCGCGTTTAGGGAGCGGCGACCCCGAGCACAGGGCTTTGCGCTGTAATCTAAAGCGTTTTTCCATCCCATTTGTACTCACTTCAGCCTTAATCCTTCCTGATTAGCATGCTTAATGAGAGAGGAACACCTGTCAGAGGCCACCGAATTCACACACACACACACACGCCCGTATGCACATGTAACAAAACATACACCCACGTGTACTTGCAAGTATGAATGCACAGATGCAAATGTATAACATCAACCATCATAGATAATAACTGAAAAAGATTCAGATTGTTTTTGAATTTCTGCGGATGCTTTTTCAGAATTCTGTAAATACTTTCCCAGTATGTGTTAGCGACCTGTCGCCTTAAAACCCATTAGCATGTGTTGTCATGTGACTCCATCCCATCCAGACTTCAACTACATCTCTGTGTCTGTCCTTCCCCCTCACTGCCTGTAGCATGCTGGAAACCGACTCAGATATTCAGCAGAGGGTGAGTTTGTTAAATCAAGTCTTTGAGGCGAGTCTTGATCGATGATCAAGTGTGGAGTTGCACCTAATCGAGGTCTTTTGTCATCGACTGAGACAGGTGTTGTGGCATGTGAACAAGGCTTTAAGTGAATTTAAGTGCGTGATTATTTGTCATTGTGTGCACACCACAGCACAGCACACAGTGCGGTCCGGGATTCGAACCGGCTACCTAGCCATTACGCTACAAAGTGACCCATCCATGAAGGAGCAGTGAGCAGCTGACATGGGGAGCAGTGCTTGAGGATGATAGCTTTCTTATGAGTACCTCATTGGTTCCTTTACCGGGCCGGGATTCAAACTAGCGACCTTCTGATCACGAAGGGAACTCTCTAACCATCATACTACCAACTGGCCCTGACCTTCTGCATTTGACTCATCCGTAAAGCAGCAGTGGGCAGCTGACATGAGCAACATCTGGGGAGTAGTGCCTGCGATGGTACTATGCTCACAAGTACCTCAGTGGTACCTTTACCATCCCAGGATTCGAACCGGCGACCTTCCAATCACTCAATAGCCATTACGTTACCAAGTGCCCCAGTGTGTGGAGTTGCACCTATTAGAGGGCTTTTGTCATCGACTGAAAAACAAATGTGAACTAGGCTTTCCGTATTTTGCACAGTCGTTAAATATTCCATTTTTTGATGAGACGCCAAAAACTCATTTCAGTGGTTTTGCAACCATGACTTCTTCACCCTGCGCTGTAGCTTGGCCTAAGCACATATGAAAAATTGGACAATGTTCGTGGCAAAGGCAAGAGTAGGACTTCAACCCACCGAACCGAACTGCCAGGTTCATGATGAATAGGGAAAAGCCGGCTAAAATGAGGCACGGATGATATTTTAGACTGGAGTGACTCACCGCCTCTCAAAATGTGCAATACTCAACTAAAGTGATCGCATTGGGAGCCATCTGTGTCCATGGTAACGCATCTTAACCTTCGACTCGTGACGGGCGACCCCCGCGTGTCCCCGTCCTCTCCCTTCCACGGTATCAGCGGCGAATGGCCCTCAGCATCGTACTGCTGACTTTCCAAGAAGAGTATTTGCATGTAATTGGCGGTAATCTTGTGCGAGATGGCTGTAATCAAATGTATTAAACGCCTCTAGAGAGAAGGGCTGGTGCCATTTTACCTAGTGTGTGTAAGTGGGCGGCATGCATAAGTGACTGTAGTCAGTGTTTCACAGTGTGTGTGTGTGTGTGTGTGTGTGCATTTAAGAAGGTGCAAACACTGCTGCAATATGCTGCCATCCCTGATAAGAGAGGGGCGGTGGGATGGGGAAGAGGGCGCAGAGAGAGAGAGAGAGAGAGAGAGAGAGAGACCTAGAGGGAAAAAAACTACCCCACTAGAATATACTCTTGTTGGCTGTGCACTAACTTTGTTAAGGCGTGTGAAACTTTGCCAGCAGTAAATTAGTTAAACGACAGCTGTTGATTTAAGTCTAGCTTTACAGATTGAAGAACTGTCACAGCCTATGAAGCGATAGGGCTGTGTGATATGACCAAAATCTCATATTCTGATGTGATTTCATATCCCGATAACGATATACAGTACTGTGCAAAAGTTTTAGGCAGGTGTGAAAAAATGCTGTAAACAAAGAATGCTTTCAAAAATGGAAGTGTTAATCATTTATTTTCATCAATCAACAAAATGCAGTGAATGAACAAAAGAGAAATCTAAATCAAATCAGTATTTGGTGTGACCACCCTTTGCCTTCAAAACAGCATCAATTCTTCTAGGTTACACTTGCACACAGTTTTTGAAGGAACTCGGCTGGTAGGTTGTTCCAAACATCTTGGAGAACTAACCACAAATCTATAATCCTATAATCCTACAAAATAATATAATGACTACGAAATAATATTATGACTATAATCCTACAAAATCCCTGACTTTGTGCAAGTGTACCTGTAAGAATTGATGCTGGTTTGAAGGCAAAAGGTAGTAGCACCAAATATTGATTTGATTTAGATTTTTCTTTTGTTCGCTCACTTTGCATTTTGTAAATTGATAAAAATAAACAATCATTATTTATATTTCTGAAAGCATTCTTTGTTTACAGCATTTTTTCACACCTGCCTAAAAGTTTTGCACAGTACTGTATATCACTCATTCATTCATTTCCCAAACCGCTGTAATCCCAACTGGGGTCGTGGAGGGACCGGAGCCTATCCCGGCAACTTTCGGGCGCAAGGCGGGGACCAGCCCTGGGCAGGCGCCAACACACCGCAGACGATATATATCACCATATAGTAAATTTTCTGTAAATTCAGTAGAACTTTTGCAAGTAAATTCTTGCGTCTGTGTCCACTCAACTGCCTACACACGCACTAGAAACATTCCACTCATATGCACTCATACGGAATGCCGAAGCTGCCACAATTCACCTGTATTTTTGATGCTGTATTATTTGTTAAAAACACTTTTTTACGCCATTTTTATGCCTTGGAAAACACCGCTTTTTGCAGTTCTCTAGTAACTTGCGGTGAAACACTGCTTCTTCGCTGTATAATGGCTGTAAAAGGCAGTGCTTTTTGTGTCTTTAAGGCGAACTGTGGCACCTTTGGCGTCCCATAGCTCTGAGCGCAAGGGCAGTAAAATCTGAGTGTGTGTGGAGTGTTGTGAGCGTGCGTGTAGGCTAATTTGAGCGCACACAGACACAAGATTTTGTGAAAATTTGTGAAGGTTCTACTGTGAAAATGAAAGCACAAATATAACACCATAGTGTTCTCTGTGCCTGCATCCACTACCATTATGTACCATTAGTACTATTGTAGCGCCAGATCACAACAGAAGTCATACCTTGTCCCTTTCTAAAACAAACTAAATAGCCTCATGTTAGTCATCTTATTTACACCAATGAACGTCATTTCCGTCTACGTGGTCTACATCTACGCGGTTACAATTCTCCACCCCAGTGCACGCAAACGCGCACACACACAACGCATCGGCACGTGCGCGCACAAACGCAGGTGAGCACGCTCCCACCCGTGACCCGTGGACAGAGAGCGTGCGTCAGAAAATATGTCGCGTCAACCACCTGAAAAGCAGACAAAATTATTTGTAACTTCCCATGTCAAGAGGCTCTAAAAAGATGCACTGCAGTGAGAAAAGCTGCTCACTTTGTGGATAACTGTCATAAAAAGAACACAAAGATTCCAAAATGTTTGTGTCTGTGTCCGTCTTAACCTAACCCTGACCCTGCCCCCCCGAAGCTGTAAACTTAGGGAAAACACAGATGCACGTGGTGCCTTAGTGACCACTGCAAACCTTCTTAACAGTGCATTTTGCAACACCAGGAAGTAAACAATAGACGTTTTAATTTCGTCATATGAAACACGGTTGTACATCGCTGTGGATTAGAACGTCTGCTAAATGATGTAAATGTAAATTGTGGTTCCTAATAAAATGGACAGTTTATCATAAGTGGATACTTTAAAAAAATATGACTAGCAATTCCAATGCAGAAGTGCTTCTCTGCTGCTACTTTTATTGTTTTTATAATGCTATAACTTTTATGGCACTATAGTCTCTGGACACCGAGTAGGAAACTGTAAAATCAGGGTTTCAAATTAAACGTCCAGTGAGTGGAAACCTGTTTCAAAAGCTCGACTTGCTGTTCCATGCAGAGCTAGACTAGACCACTCGCAACAGTGGTGTAATCTGACAGAAATGCTTCTCTGTGAGTTTAAGAACGAGTGCCCTGGTCCACTTCCAAAGAGGTGTCGAAAGTGTTTCAGCTCTTCGGGGACCGACGACGCGGCGCAGCTTGGGAGGAAAAGACGCAGTCGCCGAGCCAATTATCTACCTCTCCATCATTCCCCGGCTTGCGCTCTCTCTTTCTCCCATAACAATTAACCCACGTTTGCGTTCCCTTGCACTTTTACACACGTCCGCCCGCACACACATAAGCAACCCGGTTCCGGGCCCAAATTTAAACTAAAGTGCTAAAAAAGGCAGGAAACACCGCTGGCAAGGTGAAGCCCACCTTTCAGATACGGAGAACGACAAACGGCGAAATGGCAAAAAAGAAAGGTTAGAGATGATGTTTCTGAATCGCACATAAGGATGGTCACTAGTAGGGCTGCAATTATTTTGGTCTAATCTGTCAAAGATTTTTACAATTACAATTAAGTCTATTATTTCAGTCTCTTTTTTTAGCTCACATGCTCAAGTCGGCACATCCGTGACTGACAGCCTGTCGTCCAGGTTCTGCTCGAACAGACAGGAAGTCAACATGTGCGATGACAATACGAATGAGATCTTGTATTTAATTTATTTAATTTATATTGTCATCACACATGTTAATGTTACAAATCTTAAAACATTTTTAAACGTGTTGATCCTGTGGTCTATGTGCATTAATTCTTGTGCTAATGACTAAAATTTGGGAGTGTTGGAACACACTGTTTTTTGTGGGGTGACTGTGGTCCAGTGGTTATGACACTTGCCTCTGGACCAAGAGGGTGTGGGTTCAAATCCTTCCTCCAGCACTTCTGTCACTGGGTCCCTGAGTAAGACCCTTAGTGCTAAATTGTTCTCAGGGAAACTGTCTCTGAAATTAGGAACGGAAGTCACTCTAGATAGGAGTGTCTGCTAAATGATGTAAATGTATCAGTGCCATTGTATTTAGTGTCCAGAGCAAGACCCCTAACCCAAAACTACTAAAGATATTGTAGTGGAAAAACTGTTTGGTCAAGACAGGTCACCATAAAGACTGATTTAACTTGTGACCAGATTAAACTGGATTCTGTAAGATGTCTTGTTGCTGAATCATCTTGGTAAAACCGGTTTAAGACGATACTGATTATCTCAGCTGTTTTGGTGCTGTATCATTTTGGTAACACTTAAGCTGACACTGGTTCTCTCTACTGTTAAAATCAGTTTAGGCTGATATTGGCTGAGTTAACCATTGCTGCCTGAGCCATGGATGGCCAGAAAGTCACACAAAACTGTACAAAAGTTAGAAAATCCCCAAATTCATCATTTTGCCTTGAAACAGGTTATTAAGGAACACGTCCGAGGATATGCTTGGCCTTTGTAGCACTTACCAGTTTGTCAAACACAGGAAAATATGGGGTTCAGGTGCTAGATTTTGAGTCCTTTCACACAAAACATAGGGGCTTCAGTGTGTGTGTGTGTGTGTTTTACAAGTCCACCCTTTCCTGCACACAGTGAACATTCAAGACCTGAAGGCTTACAGGCATCAGCTGTTCTAATTTATAAGGGTGTACCGTGGGACAGTCCTACCTCATTCACATGCCACGTATAGACACACACACACACACATGCCAAAGAAGTGTGTGCTCCAGACTAATTACCTAAGCAAGAAGATTGTGATCCACATGTGAATAAGTCATATGTCCATAAAAAACGAGAGTGACCTGACTTGAAATAAACAGGAAAAACAGCTCAGGGGCACTGATCGAGAAAACAACAATTAAATAAAGTCTGGCTTTTAGACTTGGTCTACATAATATTTAGCCCTTTTTCCATGTAACGTTTCCGTAAAAGAGAAACCAAGGAGTCTGAGAGAGATCCAAACAGCGAAAAAATGAAGTCAAAAATATATATACTGTATATGCTGCGTTTTAGTTAGTTACAAGAAGACTTAGAACTGGTTGTCTCTGGAACTGCCGGTGTGTGTGTGTGTGTTAAGGTAAGTGCGTGTGTGAGTATGAGTAGGCCCATTTTGTGGAAGGATCTTTAGCACAGAGGGTCCACTATCCAGAACCCAGTCAGTCAATATGGTTACATTCAAGTAATTCGTTCCCGCCCCTTAAAAATACACACACAGTAAGTACACAAGCACACACAGTTATTTCTGTGTGTATAAGGAGGCATCATTCATGCATCAAGCGTCCACAACATCTAAGTAAAACCCGTAATATATCTGAAACCATCAACCCTGAAAATTAAGTCCAGAGATTCTTGGAACGTCTTATAACAGCTCCAGAACTGGAAATGTATAAGAATTAGAATTATGTAAATCTTTTCAGCATTTTTAGAACTGGCAAGGCACTTTAGACATTTAGCTATTTTCCAGACTTAAAGGACAGAACTTCTGAGATTCTCGGTTGCAGTTTCAGGGTTATAAACATGGTTTAGATATTTCAAGTCGGCTAGTTAATTTTCCGCCCGACTGCTCCTGGCACGCTTTCATATGAAATGCGGAGTCTCCTGCATTCTCATCACCCAGCAAACTGTTGTGGAATACTGGAGGCCCTGTCCAATAACGTACAGCCTGGATCAAAGACAGAAATGATGGATGATACTTATATATCCTCCGTTATTTTAAATTTGCGTTCGTTCATTATCTGTATCTGACAGCAGTTAGCAGATCTCAGATCAAAGTAAGTCTAAGATTAGAGATCGTATGATGTCTTGGACTGTGGTCTGGACTGTCTAAACATGTGGAATGTCTGTGACAGACCAACAAAGGTCAAATGTCAAGACCTCTACCAAAAAATGGTTGCAACATGAAAGTCAAGATACACAATAATTACTTGGTTGCAGTATTAAAATTAGTTTTCTAGATTAACAATACATTTTGACAGATAACACACAAAATCTACTCAACCCAAATGTAAAATACAGAAAAGCACAGATAAATACAAAAATAAATATTTCATGGTAATGGTCACAGTTGAGTATGAGACTTGTCTAGGAACCAAGAAGTTGTGGGTTCAAATCCAGCTCTATCCTACATCCAGCACTACCACCATTGCTGTACACTGCTGGGCAAAAAAATGAGGCAAACAGAGATTATCCCAGTTTCTATACATACGTTTTTTTTTATTACAGTTTACATACAGACTATCAGCTTCACCCTTTCAAACAGAGCGTAACAACAGTGAACACTGTGCTTAATACAAACACGTACGGCACTGATGAGAGCAGGCAGTGTGTAGTTGAAGGCTCATTAACCTCTATTTAATTAGTGGCCAATTAAGTTCCACATTGGCACACATCAAGGCAATACTTTATGGCAGATAAGAGCACTGACTAACTGTGGGAAGCAATCAGACAGGAATGGAACAGCACTGACGCAGCACGCTGTGAAAGGCTATAAGAGAGCTTGCCCAAATGGCTGAGTTGTCTAAAGACAAACAAGGCAAAAACGGTCCCCCTTCCAAATTATACACTAGCTACAGACAATATTGTGAAACACTGTTACCTATTTCAGCTGGATTTGTTAAACAAGAAAAATAATCATAAAATACAATAAATTGTGTTTGCTTCATTTTTTGCCCAGCAGTGTAAACCATGTACAGTAAGTCTCTCAAATGTTTCTGGCTTTAAAGATGCTCCCCTGTAGCTCCACTGGTCAAAAAAGATAGTCCGTTCTTATGCTCATTTACACTTATACACGTTTGAATTCTTCCACAAGATGAATATGAGACACAATCAATTAGACACTGTGAAAACAAAAAAATACAGGAAATAAAATGATCTCACACCATCTGTTTTTCCGACCAGATGTAGATTAATTTAATTGTATTTTAAGAGAGTTTTGTTCTCGCGGCAGGCGCAGTGGTTAGAGCTGCCGGCTTACAGTGAGAAGGTCCTGGGTTCGATCCCTGGCTCAGCCGTAGGGCCTTTCTGTATGGAGTTTGCATGCTCTCCCTGTGCTCGCATGAGTTTCCTCCCGGTGCTCCCGTTTCCTCCCACAGTCCAAAGGCATGCACTATAGGTTTATTGGCGACTCTAATTTGGCCCGTAAGGTGTGAGTGTGTGTACCCTGCAGTGTTTCGGCGCCTGCCCAGGGTTGTTCCCTGTCTTGCGCCTGTAAGTTCCCATGACAGGTTCCGGTCCCGCCATGACCCCGGCTGGGATTAAGTGGCTCGGATAATGAATGAATGAATGAATGACGGCACCCGAGATTTTAAAAAACGGTTAACAAAATAAATTGTGCGTTTGTACACATGAATCACCATCATCACTGTATTTAAACCTGGCTATAAGCGCTGTTGCAATACTGAATCTATTAAAATAATGCAATACAGACCTAAAAAACTTAAAAATCTCGCTATGACATTCAACATACTGTCCAAGCTTAAAACCAAGCCAAGATGGGCTGTTTTTTAGTGTGCCACTGTATGATGAGGACAGATTCCACTCGGTTGAGTTCTCAGACCCATATGGACACAAAAGACTCCCACACCAGGGCCAACGTCGTACCCTAAAGGCCCGGTCAGTGACATCCATCTGTACAAGTGCCTTCTGTGACCCCATGGTACCCCATTCCAGGGGGTCTTTAAAGGCGAGTTGGCATTAAATGAAGTGTAAGAAGGACAGACGCACCACAACATGTCAGACCTTTGGAGATACATGAGCTCACACACAATCTGGAATCTACAGGGAAGGCCAATGGTATGATGGGATTTTATTTTCCACTGCAATGACAATCAGAATGCGCAGTTATTATCCTCTAATCGACTGCCCTCAGCAATTGTTTGTAAAACTTTTTAAAAATTCTGTCAATGCTTTCCCTAGTGTGTGTTCATATTACTGTCCTCTTAAGAATTAAAGTGAGTAATTATTTGTCATTGTGAACACACCCAGCCAGTCTGCCATAACATCTGTTTGTTTATTTTAGTTATCTTAAAATCACAACAAAAATATCCCAGCTTTAATAGTTGAGCATATTTACAATACAAACCTTGTCAGTAAACTATGACGATAAAAAAAATAACCATACGGTTATTTTAACTAAAATAAACAAACAGATGTTATGGCAGACTGGCTGGGTGTGTTCACAATGACAAATAATTACTCACTTTAATTTTTAAGCAGAGAGTAATATGAACACACAGTAGGGAAAGCATTGACAGAATTAAAAAAAATGTTCAATTCATCATGGTATTTATTTGAGGTCATATCGCCCAGCCCTAATATGAGTTAAAAGGATGAAAAAAACTAAAGAGTGGGATTGCATTTCTAAACGCACGAAATAGACAGAAGTGCGGGGTACGTTTAAGTAGATAAATGGTGAAATCGGCACTGTGTGGGTTGGCGGAGCGAGCACAGTGATGACCAAAGATGAAGATAATTTAATGTATTAGTTTACCAAAAAATAAAGGGCCATCATGACATCCAGCAAGGCAAAATTTAATGGGGGAGACTCCATACGCTAAAATTTGATGAGATTCGATCTCCTGATTCTGCGGCGCTGTGTTCCAGATGATCACACTCAATTTCACAGTTGACAGACACGGCAAGACACACACACACATAGAGAAATATAGCCAGGGCTTTAAAAAAAGGGAGCAGAGAAGGTGTAGGAGAGTGAATTTTCATGGTACGAAAAAAGATGGATGAGTGAAAGGAGAAAGAGAGACAGGGAGAGACGGGGACGGAGAGTCTGTACTTTTTTCAGCAAACAGGCAATACGCCCCAAACTGTCCATTTTCTCTACACCTTGATTTGGAGACGAATGACAAAAATATACAAATATTGTCTGAAATGTGCAAGATTTTTTCAAATGATTGGTTAATGGTCACCTGGCTGAAGAAGAATGGTAACTGGACCGTTCAGATTAGTAAATGGTAGGCCTTCATCAGTACAAATTTCGTAGTACGTATGCTGTTCTAGTATTTCACAAGCTTTAAGATGCCATAAAATAAGTTTCCATGTAGAGGATTGAGATCACATATTCTAGATTAGATCTAGGTTAACATGTCAAAAATATTAACACACAAAATTTGTCAAGGTGAGTTCACTACACACACACAATACACACAGTTAGGTATGGCTTTTTTGAGGGTGTTCATCTGAATCCAGCATTACTAGACGTATATAATACTACAGCTACACTTGACCCAAACCCTAATCTCACTAGCCAAAAGCAAATCTTTTACCTCTTTCACGTAAAACCTGCAATTTGTTCCAGAATCTCTCCTTCTGAGGACCATTCCACACACACAGAAAAAAGTCCCCACAATGCCCCAACAATCTAACAAGCCGCAGCTTTTCCTAACATTTATGGTCCTTACAAATACTTCAAAACTCACACGAACATAGTAGTTAAAGTAAGCAACGATGCACACAACCTCTTTGAATAAAGAAGGCAAACCAAATGTTTTAAATGTATTGAGTTAAAAAGTTTGAGTTGATAACAATAACTTTGCCTTTTAAAATGTTGTGTTGTGTTGAGTCCATTATTCCGCGACGCGCCAATGCCCAAAAGTTCTCGGCGCGCAAAAACTCGCTTTACACGAACTCGCAGGACATTTTTTGACTCCGGATGCAATAACTGTCAAACTCGGAGTATTTCTGAGGGGAAAGGTCGCTGTCGACAAGAACATTAATCAGGATATTTAAAACCAAGGAGCGCGTCGACGGTGTCAGGTGTATGAGAGGAAATTTACTTCGTTCATTATATCAGAAAGCAACTTGACGTTTGTGTCGTTTTATACATAGAAAAGTGGCCATTCCCTGACGTGGTGGGATTAAAAAAAATGAATGAAACGAGACAGAATCAGACGTTAAATTGGTATTTTGCCACTTCTTAAGTTGCGCTCTACTCACCCTCTCATGACAAACCCACTACAATTTGACAATCGCAACTCTAGACGCTAGACTTACCAGCTCCGGTTCGGCTCCTAAGACGGTCCGTTTTCTCCTCCACGCGCAACATCTACCTCACGCGCGGATCTCGGACCGTCACGACCGTCGGTTTTATTTAGACAGCGCGCGCTACTGGGATCCCCAGCTCGCGCTCGCGCTCGCGCCCCCACTGCGGAGCGCGTGTCCGTGTACGCGTTCACGAGTCACATTAGCCCGAGACGAGAGTAGCGTAAAAATGCGGGGTTAGTTTACTTTATTTACTTTCTCACCTAGATTTTACAAGGCAAGGCATTAAGAACAGGTTTTTATTGTCAGTGACAGACTGGCAAGTGTAAAATTAACAAAGCAGACTCTGAAAAACAGAATTATTAAATGAAATATTAAATGAAACGTCCATTGTAAAACTAGGCCTTTGAGATATAAATTTACCAACATACAGTGAAGCGTGGATCTGTCTTTTAAAACTGAACAGAGTTTAACTTTTGTCTGGCCTGTGCAGACTTTGTTAAAAGTACTGTGTTCAGTAGAAATGTATGAACTACCGGTCTTTACAACTTTGTTCATCTGTTCTAACTTCTGTTTTAATAGTCTTAAGAAAGATCAGGCTTCACTTAACTAACTGTTGTACTTGTGTAACTATGTGTGACTCTTAGAGAATCTCAAATCTTGTTTTGACATTTAATAGGGCAGTTGGTATGTAAAATTAGGAAGTTGGCCCTGTGAACGGAAGGTTGCAGGTTTAAGTCCTGAACTGGTAAAGGTACCACTGAGGTACTCATGAGAAAGGTACCGTCCCCAAGCACTGCTTCTCTGCGCTGATAAAGTTGCCCACGGCTCCTTCACAGATGGGTCAAATGCAAAGGCCACATTTTGTTGCGGTGCACTGTGTGCTGTGCTGTGCTGTATTCACAATGACAAATAATAACTTACTTCAATTCACTTAATTCTACCAGTGCTATTAAAGGCATGTTTGTTGGCCATTGGGTTCTGATATGGTTCTGATACTGAAAGCTTGTGTTGGGGAAGCTACTTTTAAACAGTAGTACTTTTAAACAGTAATGCGATGTGACGTTTTGGAAGTAGACAGCGTTTAGATTAATGGCTTGAATTAAGTTAGATTTGGATTTGAAAGTTCTATTCACTTCACCTTTCACAGTCATATATTTTGATAAAGATGGCCTTGGATTCTACTGAAGCATGGATCGACAAGTTTAGCTAAATTTTACTGTGCAGTAGGATATTTTGACAACATATGATATGCTGCAGTAGCATTCTCACAATTTATTTTTGTCCTTTAAAAGAAGAGAAAGCTTTACAGCTGCTTGCTTAGGTTGAGCAGGACAAAATTCCCAGGTGGTGGAGTTTTGACTCAGTGACAAGATCACTGAGTAAAAATCATGTCAAGTAATTCTATCTGCTCAATTAATCAGATGAACCAATTATTAGTCCCAGTCTTCAGTGAATATTAAAGAGTGAGAACAAAACTCTGGCCAAGAGTTTTTTTCACAAGGATTTTTTGCTCTTGAGAGTATTTTTGTACAAAAATTCAAAAACATCCTATTTCCATTCAGTTTTCCATGCAGAGTTTTACTCTCACTCTTTGAAATCAAACAATCTGTTTAATTGGCCATGTAGATTGAAAACATGACTGGACAGTGGCTTTAGCTGAGCAGGATTTTCACATCTCTTGCAGAATGTGTCCCAATTTCAGTTATGACATTCATATGTTTGGCAGACTAGATCTAATATCTCTTTTATGCATCATTTTCTGTTACAAAATCTGCAGACTATGAATGATTCGATCCAGCTAATAATTTGGGTTAACTTGGCTTTAAAGTTGGTCATTGTAAAACTATCATTAAAAACCAGACATGACACGCCTTGCAAAGAACTGACCAATGGCTTTTTGTGGGAATATTGGCTTGATGGTTTTCCATCCGACAGCAGAGGTGTAACATTACATCAACCTACATTAATACATTGATTCAATGATGCACAAGTCCATAGCATTGATCCAAAATAAAAACATCAATCAGACATCACATCAGCATATGATATTGTCACGTGTTGATCGCTGGCTCTTGAATTGAATCAATTCAAGGCAAAACGGCATTGTAACAGACTTTGTAATATCGGCAGACGTATTGTTTTCCATTTAATCAGTGTAAAACAAATTAATGTAATATGGTTGTGAATGCTGTGATGTAAAATCCTATCCATTTTGTCTATGAAATATTGCATAATGCCAAGTGAACGCTGTAGTGTCTGTTGTGAGTGTTTGAAGTCAACATGAACTCCAAATGTCAGAAAATAAATCACGGTGTTTATCATGACGAGGTGACAAGGTGATAAGATTCAACATGCCTCAAGTCTTTTAATAGACAGTTTTAGATTAAAATAGAAATAATCCATCTTTCTATTTGTAAAGTGTTAAAAATGTCGTACAACATTTTTTTTCTATTGTTATACTACCATTCACTTGCATGTAGGTGTTAATACGGGCTGCACACACACATTCAAACCTTAACGCTTGTAGCTTGGCTCATTATAATATGAATGTGTGCGGCATTTGTCCTTCTTGAGGAGGGCCACGAGGTGATTTGATGAATTAGTCAGGATTATTGTTTAAATAAGTGACTGAAAGATGAATGTCCACATAAGAAATTGATAAAATCATTTTTTTACAGTGTATGCTAGCATGCAGCTGCCGCTTGCACTTTGATGGATGTGCTGTGGAAACATAACTTGAAATTTAAGTGACGTCCTTCCATTCGAGCCCTCTGGCAGTCCACTGTCACCCCCCTCCCAAAGCCAGAAGGCAGAGTCTCTAAAAATATCTGTAAATACAATGACCAGGGCCAGAGTAGATGTGTGGGTGAGGTGGAGGGGGGATGGGGGGGAGGTTTGAAAGATAATACGGTGCCCTCTAGCAGGAGCAGGAGGTACAGGTGGCCCACGTCACCCCGTTAGACTCGGATAGAGGTGGCAAACAGGGGTAAATTACTTGGGCAAACGTTTATTTTTAACTGTATGTGCCGGCGGCCGTCCAAAGGAAACAGTATGGGAGTAAGATTACACGGGTCTGAAAAGATTCAGGGCTTGAAGGCTGATAGCATTAAGGCCGATTCACACTGGAGGCAATGCAACATATGAAAACGTACAATGTACAAAAAATCGTAACAAAAAAAGTCTTAAAAGTTCCTTATTAGATTTTTACTTGAGTAAAAATGCTGAAATACGTATCTCTTTCAAATTATATTGGTATGTACATATATTGTAAAGTCTTTTTGCTGTGACTTTCTTAGCACCAACCAAAGAAAACTACGGTGAACCTAAATGTCAAAAAACAAAATAAAATAAAATAAAAAACACAACATTTCATAAAATACAACAACATTTTAGAAAACAACATTTCAGAAAACACAATGACTTTTCAGAAAACACAACAACTTCACAAAATGGAAAAGATAGGATAACACTTCTTGACTATGATTGGACAGCACCCACGTCACTTGCCAAAGTCCCTTCCCGATTTTCATTGCATTATTTAACCATTTAATGGTTCGCAGTTGAAAGGATGGACGAAGATATTGAAATCACACAGGAATATTTTAATTGAGGGCATTCATATAATGTTATTATCGATTTAAATTACTTTAAAGATGAAACATAGCCTCTGTGTTATAAGGGATACTGTTTGTGATCTGCGTGAACTAATCAGACGTCCCAACCTGCACAAGGTCATTTTAGGGGGGGACACACACACAGTACCACACACTTGCATGGTCTTTCGAAGAGGAAATGACCTGGAAGTGTTGTGATGGACATGGGTGTTTGTGTTTTCTGAAATGTTGATATGTTGTGTTGACAAATACTTATAGCAACATTTAAATTCACAACAACCATTCAATTTCAAAGTCAACACAACATTGAAGTTAAAATAGTTGTTTTCACAGTAACTATTCTAACTTACAGGCTAGCGGTTGCGAAGTGGTGCTGTTTCACCAATGAAATTCAATGATAATGCATTCATTGCAAATTTTGCTAATATTGCAGCTAGTAAAGGGGTTCATATCATATGACACTAACCCTAACCCTAACCCAAGTACCCCAAAAGACAACTCATACTTGTAGGGGACTAGAGTACTTGTGGCACGTAGGATACTTGTAGTGTTTGGACATTAAGGCCCCCGAGTACCTTAACGGATGACTCATATTGTAAGCGACTAGCACTTGTAGGATACTTGTAGTGGTGGGACGTTAGGTCCTCTGAGTACCCTAATAGATGACTCATACTTGTGTGGTAATGGGGTATTGGTGATGTGTGAGATATCTGTAGTGCTTCGACATTAGGTACCCCATGTACCCCAAAAGACAACACATACTTGTGGGGTACTGGGGTACTTATGACATGAAGGATAATTGTAGTGCTGGGACATTATGTACCCAAAGTACCCCCAAAGACAACTAATATTTGTGGGGGTACTAGGGGCATTTAGGATACTTGCACTGCTTTGACATTAAGTACCCCAAGTATCACTTAGCCTTGATGACTCAGCCTTGTGTTGTCTAGGGTACTTGTGGCGTGTAGGATACAATTTTATTTTGGGGATTTTTTTCTATGTATTGTATATATTTGTATGGGTTGGTTTATTGAACATAGATCAAGCCTAGTCTTGGACGAAATTGCCGAACCAATGGAGATTCACCACTGAAACTCAAAGTTAGTCTAGGAATACGCTTAATCATAGTCCACGATACTGGCTGTATATGTAGCTTTTTCCTAAGTCTGTGCTTAAGTAATTAAATAATGAGATGGAAGAAAATCAACCGGGAGTGTTTATTATGATTTGTTCTGATCTAGATCAAGCAAATTTCTCACAGCACACGGGAGACAGAATGGTGCTTCCCTGCTGCCCCAATCAACCCCCACTTACCTGGTTACTATAGCAACAAGCTTTGAAGCTGGGCCCAGTGATTTTATACACCTCAGCCTGTAAAATCAGTTTGTAAATTGAGCATTTATAGAGGGGGTGAGAGAGCTAAAGAGAGAGAGAGAGGGAGAGAGAGAGAGAGAGAGAGAGAGAGAGAGAGATGTGATGAGGTCGAAGGAAAGTGTGCTGGTGTGAGACGATGAATGATGAGATGCTCTTTGTGTGTGTGTGTGTGTGTGTAAGAATGACAGACAGCCACTGTATTCTTTTTACCTATTTACTTTGTGACCTGAGCTTTTAGCTAGCTCTCTCTCTCTCTCTCTCTCCCTCTCTCTCTCTGTCTCTTTCTACCTCTCACCCACACACACTCAGACAGCAGCTCTCAAATATTTTTCTCTCAATTTAGTTTATTTACATTACATCTTTTAAAATTAGCATCCACCATCTGTCCAACTCTGAATCATTACTTCTGTATGTAAGCTACGGCGAGAGCGAAAAGCAGCCGAGACCAAACATATTTACAATCGGACAGACAGTTCTTCCTGATTTTTTTCCTTTTTGCCAAGACAGCGTCACCATCAAGATGGATATAAAGCAGCGTTTTAAACAGAAGGCTACACTGTAAAAAAAAAAAAAGTTTTTACCTGGATTACTCTTTTTATATTTTGAATTTTCTTTAAGGAACTTTACAGTTTTTTTCCTGTGAATTTAGACATTATTAATGTAAATTCAAATGATTAACAAATTAAAGTCCCAGTAGATTATACCACAAGAACAATACAATTTACAACAGTACAATTTTCTACATGAGATGCTTGAGATGGACCAATAATCAGCTCCTGATAATGTTCCTTTCTGCCCTTAATTCTCTTGACACATAGAGAATTATGATACTAACTAAATTACTTATCAGTAGTGAAGGAGTTTTTAAAAACACTGTAGCTTTATTAGGAATAAACTTTCATTCATTCATTTTCTGAATCGCAATCGGGGTCATGGGGGGACCGGAGACTATCCTTATGGGCGCAAGGCAGAGACCAACCCTGAGCAGGTGCCAACACACCGCAGGGCACACACACACACACACACACACACACAGTCACACTCACATTCACACCTTACGGGGTCAATTTAGAGTCACCAATTAACCTATAGTGCATGTTATTTGGACTGTGGGAGGATACTGGAGCACCCGGGGGAAACCCACGCGAACACAGGCATGCCCCTCCCCGGGGTTCGAACCCAGGACCTTCTTGCGTTGACGCGGCACCGCTAACCACTGCACCACCATGCCGCCCCCGTATTCATTCATTCTCAAATAAACCAGCAAACAGACACAACCCAGGAAATACACACAGGAATAATAGACCAACACATGGTTGGTAGCATAACAGTTATGGAGTTTACCCCATGATTGGAGTGTCTCTGGTTCGAGTCAGTAAAACAGTAAAGGTATCACAGAAGTACTCATGAGCAAGATACCAAAAGTCCAAAACAATCGAAGGAATAATCCAACGAGTGCTTGTTACGCTACTAGATTTGTAATACTGCGTAGTAGAGTGTTTATGTACGTTGGCCAACCGGAATACTTGTCCCTAATGGTAAGAAGAGTGAATGGACTTTGTAGTCTCTGTAGCTTGCAATGCAGTTGACTACATTAAAATAGTAGCTTGGCTGTAACCTAGTTGATTTTAATCAGAAGTACAAAAGGAGGGAGGAATTGGACCTAAACCAGCTGGCAAAATGCTTGGTTGTGAGCCAATTCAATAGTGCCAATTCTAATTCTTCAATCTTCACTGTAAAATATTATTTGATCAGTAAGTCATACTTCTTTTATTTACTTCAGCTTAAAATAATAATGTATTAAATTTGTAATTAGATTTATGAGTTTTCAGTGTTACAACTTAGCTCATGAAAACGAAAACTTTGAGATGGCAGATAAACTCAGAACTTCAAGTTGTAACTACAGCTAGTTTTCCTGTAAAACGTATTCTTGCATGAGGCCTCTGACCTCAAAAGAGGGGCCTGAAGTCAGATGATTAAATCAAGTAAAATCATCATCTACTTTTTGAATTTCTCTGCAATCTTTCCTTTAAATCCCTTCCTTGCCAACCACTACGTCAGCGTTTTGCATCGCAGATGTTTTCTGCCCCAGATGCTTTTTTGCCGCTTCCATCTACAGTATAAGCAGGTCTTTCAGAAGAAGGTAAAATGTGATACTTGTTCAGTCGCCACATGCGCACGGAGGTAACACAGACTCCATTGACTGTGACGATTATAAACTTGTGGCGAAAGCTGTCCCATGTATGTTTCTCGAGGTTTAAAAAAAAACAGCAAAGTTTTATAGGTTTCTGAGGGTTTAAGAGAGTTACAGATAGAATACGAAGTATGCTGAAGCCAAATCTTTCGAAATCAGCTACTGGACTTACGCATATGGCTCCTACATCACATAACATAACACTTAAGACGGGGTTCAAATTATAGATGAAAAAATAAGAATGAAACCATAAGGAGTTCATTTCCTTGGAAAATGACCACAATCGTATTACCTCAAAACGTAAGCCTGATTTACCTGAAAAATTAAGCATCTGTCTTAGCTGACTAACTATCATGTCTGAACCAGTCTCTGAAAGCATACGGAGAATAGTTCAACTCATACACGTTGGATGGCATCCTTAGACCAAACATGTAAAACTACATAATGAAGATTGTAAAATAACATATTTTCAAAAAGCTAGACTTCTGCTGGCTACTTACATTTATCAACACACGTCAAACAGTAACAGACAATACGAACGAACTAGTCGACTAGTCGAGAATGAAGGAACAAGTTGTCTGCTTCCAGCAATGCTAAAGAGATTAAGAAATAATGTGGTCTATATTAGGGCTGTCTGAAATCATATTACATTACAATTTTTACAATGGTGAGAACAGAAAATCACCTTCACTATCATATTTATTACAGAAGCAGAGGAACATGCTGAATGTTTCAACCATCTAAAGCTGGGTTTTTTGTCTCTTTTAAGCTCTGGGTCAGACTCCAATTCCCCTCTAAATGCAAACCACGGTTACAGGGTTTAGCCTTTAACCTAGTTGCTTAAGAAAAGTGTTTCTGACATGTTTACCATCTTTACAGTTATTTAAAGAGTGTAATACTTGATTTTGGGAATGTATACAGGCCAATCATGTAGGATACTTGTAATGCTGGGACGTCGAGTACACCAAAAGATTACTCACACGTGCGGGGTACTGGTGTACCTGTGATATGTGATATACTTGTAGTGCTGGGAAATTAAGTATCCCAAGTGCCCCAAATGATGAATCATACTTGAGGGATACTTGTAATTCTGGGACTTCTGCGCAATCTTTTGGGATTTCCCAACTCTACACGCATATCACACATCACACATCACAAGTACACTAGTACTCCATACGTGTGTCATCTTTCGGGGTACTGGGCTACTTGTAGTACTGAGACATTAAGCTCCCCAAGTACCCCTAAAAATGGCTCATACTTGTGGGCTACTTGCAGTTCTGGGACATCTAATATCCCAAAAGATGACATACTTATGGGGTACTGGTGTACTTGTGATGTGTGATATATCTGTAGAGCTGGGAAATTGAGTATCCCAAGTACCCCAAAATATGGCTCATACTTGAGGGCTACTTGTAGTTCTGGGACATTAAGTACCCCAAAAGATGACTCATAGTTATGGAGTACCGGGGTACTTGTAATGTGTGAGATACTTGTACTGTGAAACTGTGAAAGCCTCAAAGAATCTAGAATCTTAAATTTTGTAGCTTCATTGGCTCTTTTCGAAACTCTAATTCTATCCCATAAGTTATTTAGTGACAAAAGATATTTCTAGTCCACAATAAACTCTTATTTGGGCTGATTCTGGCTGAGTTGTGGCACAATCGGTTCACTGCACAAGCAAACATTGCTGGCCGGAGCCGTACCGAGCACGGTGAGCGATTCTGGCTGAGAGTTGGCATTTTTCGTGTGGGCCACAACCGTTCGGAGTATGGCAAGCGATTCCAAGGAAGAACCATGTCTGGGCCGTCACTGGGCTGTCATTCTATGCGGTATCCGGGCCAGAGAAAATGGATTGTGTGGGCCAAATCTGGCCCAACAGAATTTTGCTAACTGGGAAATAGTTTCTTTCCTTAAGGGGCCAATAACACTATTTTGTCACTGATGTCCTGATTTAGTAGCATTTTTACCAAATATTTGCAACTTCAAAAACCGGACCTTTATATGTGGACCCTCGCTTGCCAAAGCTCTCGCACATCTGCCAAACCTTAGTATCTTAAAAGAAAAACAGGTCACTGGCGACAAATCTGCATGTGCTCCGGAACCCTGCGGAATCGGTTACCCTGTTAACCTTGTCCTGCATACTCAAGTCCTGTGACGCCTGGCCTATTAAAGAGAGAAATGCTCTCCTCCTGTTCAGCATTTTACACAAAAACTGACACTGTCCCCAGTGCCTCCCTCACCACCTCCAGTGTCTGCAGATAATAGCATTTTAACACCCTTCAATATTTCTTTGCCACTAGCTGTCTTCTTGGAGAGCTTGATGTCGATCTTGCTATCACACTACTATCAACCATCAACTAGAAACTCACCCATAACTTATGTTTCCTTAAAAGAAAAAGGGCCAAAAGCTAGAGACTATGTTCTAAAAAAAAAAACTTGTTAAAGTGATGGAAAGTTTTGGATCAATTACATTTTTGTTAGTGGCACAAACTCAATGTAATGTAAAGGTTCTACACCAACTTTTTCAAAGTTTTTCAGAGAATGATAGCATCTAGAAATGACCATTTTTGATCATTAAATTTAGTTGGGACCGAAAGGACTGAAATCAGAGCCCAAATTGCAGGATGGCATTGCACCATTGAAAAGACCACCATTCAAACTATTGGGGTACTGAGGTTCTTGAATACGTGTGGGGTGTAGGATTCTTGTAATGCTGGGACATTAAGTACCCCAAGTAGTGCAAAAGACATCTCATTCTTGTATCTTGTATCTCACATGCCACAAGAACACCAGTACCCCACATGAATGAGTCATCTTTTGAGATACTTACAAAAGTGCTGGGATTTTAGGTACCCCAGTAAGCCCAAAAGATGGCTCACACTTATGGAGTACCATTGTACTTATGCTTGTTGTACATTTGGGATACTTGAGACACTGACTAATTGTGGGGTACTCCTAATTGTGGGATACATGAGGTCCTTATGCCTGGATGTCAAGTACTCCAAATAAACCAAAAGACAAGTCAAACTTGTGAGGTACTGTGTTACCTGGGGTCCTTGTGGTGTGTGAGTTGCTTGTGCTGGGATGTCAAGAACCCCAAAAGAGGACTTGTTATTGAGGGGTTCTGAGGTACTTCAGACACGTGAGTGGGGCAGTTGGTGGTATAACAGTAGGGTGTTTTCGCCCCGTGATCAGAAGGTCGCAGGTTTGAATAAAGTTAGGTCGCAGGGCCGGTAAAGTTACCGCTGAGCAAGGTACTGTCCCCAAGCACTGCTCCCTGGGCGCTTGTTAGCTGTTTGCTGCTCCTTCACAGATGGCTTAAATGCAGACGTTGTGGTGCGCTGTAGTGTGTTCACAATGACAAATAATCACTCACTTTCTCATGTAGCACTGGGATGTTAAGTAGCCCAAGAACCCAAAACGTGACACATATTTGTGGGGCACTGGGTTCATGAAGTATTTGTGGTGTGTAGGATTCTTGTACCCCAAGAATCCCAAAATATGCAAAATATGTGGAGTATTGGTGTACTTGAGGCATTTGGGATGCTTAGGAGTACTGTGTTACTTGTGATGTGTGGTTAACTTGTACTGGGACGTCAAGGACTAGTACTACTAACCCTAACCCTAACGACGACTCATAACTGTGGGGTACTTTTGTGAATTTGGGAATAGTATATAGTAGTGCTGAAATGTACCCCCAAATACCCCAAAAGATGACTCTTGTCTACAAGGAGTACCTGTGGCATTGGAACCGACATAAATCTGTGAATGTTGTTGTGATTTGCAGTATGGTGATCTAAATGACAATCAGTTTTATATGAAATATCAATGACAAACAGCGAGATAAGTCTAAATGATGTGCTGCAGAGATCAGAGACTGAAAAATCATCTATAAACACAGACACAGGTCGTTAAGACTTTGGAAAAATATGCAGATCGCTCCCCCTAGTGTACATTTAGGATCACACCTGCAGGAGTGAGGCCACGTAACACATACTGTATGTAAAAATTGTGGCTTCTCTCCACATCAACACTTGCAGTCATGGCCAAAAATATTGGCACCCCTGCTTTTATATCAGATAACGCACCAGCAGAAAACTGCTGCAATCATTTTTCTTTGGTTTGCATTAGAAAAACACAAAAAAGAGAGGAAAAAAAGCTAATCTGAGACATCCCACACAAAACTCAAAAATGGACACAACGTTATTGGCACCTTTTCTGAACTGTAAGAAATAATTGTATTTCAGGCATGTGATGATTCTTTAATTTGTAAGTAAAATCACCTGTAGTAATTAAGAGGTGCTGGCAACATAGAAATTTCTAAACTTTCTACGAAAACGTCACCGAAACCTTGTGATATTACATTTGTAAAAATTAATTTGCTTCAACAGTATCCTACAGTGGGCAGCACGGTGGCGCTGTAGTTAGCGCTGCCACCTCACAGCGGGAAGGTCCTGGGTTCGATCCGCGTGTCGGCCGTAGGGTTTTTCTGTGTGGAGTTCGCATGCTCTCCCCATGTTCCCAAAAGCATGCACTATAGGTTAACTGGTGACTCTAAATTGGCCTGTAAGGTGTGACTGAGAGTGTGTGTGCCCTGCGGTGTGTTGGCGCCTGCCCAGGGTTGGTCTCCGCTTTGCACCCGTAGTTTCCGGGATAGGCTCCAGACCACCCCGCGACCCCGGCCTAGGTTAAGCGCTTCGGATAATGAACAAATGATTATCCTACAGCACAAATATTAAGTTTTAATGGATTCAAGAGCAAGTTGGTAGCGTAACAGTTAGGGAGATCGTCTCCCGATCAGAAGTTCGCAGGTTCGACTCCAGGGCCGGAAAAGTTACCACTGAGGTGCTCTAGGGCAAGGTACCATCCCCAAGCACTACTCCACAGGCGCTGCCCACTGCTCCCTCACGGATGCGTCAAATGCAGAGGTCACATTTTGTTGTGGTGCAGTGTGTGCTGTGCTGTGTTCACAATGACAAATAATCACTCACTTTCAGTTTAAGTGAGTGATCTTGGCGATACATTCATGAAACAAACATGAATCTTTACTTCCATATTTTATTCACCTTTTTCTGCCATAATATCTTACAGATTGGAAAAAAACAAGACGTTAAAAATGCTTTCGAGCAGAAGTGATAATGCTGATTGAACACCCAAGGGTGATGTTATACTGATTGGAACGTGTTGCCTAAAGGAGCAATTGATCCAAAGATGCTAATTATTAGTCACTAATATGGTTAATGGTGAATAAAAGATTCCTTGTATGCTTTTATTCACTATCTGCCCCATTACTAACTTCAAACTGATTGCCCCTTTAACCCCTTATAATACCATGACATTCTAAGTGGAATTTTGGGGGGAAAAAAAGTAATACTCATTCATTTACAAAAAAGGGAAAAAGAGAAATAAATCTGGAAGTGTGAGATTAATTGCTTTCCTTTCCCCGGTCTCTGTCATGTGCTAATAAGAAAGATTGGTGTATTTCAGTAAGTAAAAAATAAGACAAAAAAACATATGCTACATGCAACCACCACCATGTATAGCTGTACAGAGCATTAGGAATTGCATCTGTCATCTTTATGAAAAAAGAGAGAGACTGAAGACAAAAATCATGTTAGTATTTCTGTAAAATAAGAATAGAGACAGTCAGAGGGAGACGTAAAGAGAGGGGGAGACGTCTGAAGTCCCTCTAGCTTATGATTTTGTTTTTTGTTTTTAGGAAACAGATCAAAAATGGAAAAAAAATACAATCTCTGCAGAAATAATCTCTCATAAGTGCGAATGCTCTCCTTCCGATTGGATGTTTTTCGGTCTGTGGCCACGCCTCTCCGCTCCTCCCCCTTTTTGGACCCATTCGTCGTAACTGGCCGACTGCCTAATTGCCGCCACAGCACTTGCCGCCGGAGCTCTGAGGGGCGGCGTCCTGGAGGTCCACTCCCGTTCTGCCCCGTCCGCTGGCCCCGCCTCCGCCCTGGGGCTCGTTCTTCGGCAACTTTTTGGCTACAGGAGGAGTCAAGTTATGATTACGGGTGTAACGATGCGTCGATACATCGGTTCAGTGATCAAAGTGCCCATAGAATCAATCCAATCATTTAAATGTGTGGTTTGGTTCAGGAATAAAATGTCAAATGATATTTAAGTTGGTTTTTGTAATGTGATATGAATGGAAGTGATGGTGTTAAATCAGCATGATGATATTGTCTCAACATATGATACTAATTGCTGGCTACTGAACTGAATCAAATTGAGATTGCATTGTAGCAGACTTTAAATATCAGCAGACATTGAATCACTGCTGAATTAATATAATGTTGTATCAGGATGAAGGAAGGAAGGAATAAAGGAATAAAGGATGGAAGAAAAGAAAAAAGGAATAAAGAAAGGACAAAGAAAAGAGAAAGGTACAAAAATGGAACTAACAATGAAAGAAAGAAAGAAAGAAATGAAAGAATCAATATAAAATTGTTTCAGGATGAAGAAAGGAAGGAAGAAAGAAATAAAGAAAAAAATAAAATGAAGAAAAAAGAAAGAAAGCAAGTAATAAAGAAAGGACAAAGGAAGGAGGAAGGAACAAAAATTGAACTAAGAAAGAAATGTACTATGGAAGCAAGAAATAAAAGAAGGATGAAAGAAATGAACTAAGGAAAAAGGAAGTGAAGGAAGGAAGAATGAAAGGAACACGCGAAGAAAGAAAGAAAGAAAGAAAGAAAGAAAAGGGAGAAAGGATAAAACTAAAAAGAAAGAAAAAAGGGAAGAAACATTAGAGACGGTTATCTGCAGCTCTAGTTCTGGCTCTAAAGGTTTGGTGATTTGATTGTACTATTAGTGACTTGTTGTATAGAAGTGTCTTTACCGATGGCCATGAAGATCTCGTTGACGTTCATGGCGGTTTTCGCCGAGGTCTCCATGAACAGCAGGCTGTTGTCGTCTGCGTACGCTTGCGCCTCCTGTGGGTGGGAGGGTTACACATCCAGATGTTGGTTAAACAGCTGTTTGGCAGTGGTGTCTAAGATTTAATAATGTGAAAGTGCCTGTAGGTTAACTGTCCTTGATGGTATTATTCTCAAGAATACATTTTATAAAACGGCATTGTATTTATATGCATCTTTTATTGAATAATAATGTTTTACTACATTAAATAGAAAATGTTTTTTACATTATAGTCCTAGGCAGCAGTTTCGAGGCAGTTTTCAGCAGTGAAATTAATCACATAATCGATACATAATAATTGTGGTCGATTCTGCATTAATGCACTGGCAGACCATAATCGATCATACTGGGGGTTTTCAACCGGCGAGCCCAGTTTTCACTGGAAAAATGACTAATTTCCAACTTTTGTTACACAGTGGTGCTGCCATCACAAGGTAAAAAGAGGCACTGCATGTTGAATTTGTATGATTGAACTATTATGTTTGACTGTGCTGGCGGGCTATACATAATGCATTTTAAAACAGAAAGGTCAGGATCGTATAAAATGTAACCTCGGGCTGTGATTGGCTGTGGGCCAGACTTGTTACACGTCTGCTGTAGGACAAGAAAATTCAGACGTTTATTAGAGGAAAACACGCACCTGAAATTCCACCGCTCGTTTGCTTGCGAGGTCGGCCTTGTTCCCGGACAGGGCGATGACGATGTTGGGACTGGCCTGCCGCTGAAGCTCCTTCACCCAGTTTTTAGCTCGAACAAACGTATCCTGAATAAAACATTTCAAACTAAAATCCAAGTCCAAAAGAAGGGTTTGCTTTCAATATTTGTTTCCGAAAACCAAAATAACACATTCATTCATTTTTCACATTAAAAGTAACCCCCACCAAAACGTTCTTTCTCAATATTCATTTCCAAAATGAATAATGAGTCGTGTTGTGCTCAAATGAAAAATGGAAAAGAAGTTCTCATGCTCCATTTCACGTTCGTTTATTCAAGTACTAACTTTGGTTTTAACTTGATGCATGGATTGAGTCAGAACTCATGTTCATGTTTTTCCATTTGAGGACCAAATGGGAAACTGAAGAATAACCTATTATTGTTTTTTCATTTTGGTTTGGAAACAAGAAAAAGTTAAGAAGAAAAAGAAAGAAAACTGAAGAAAATTAAGCAAAATTAGGTAAGTCACAAACATACATTAAGAAAAGAATGTCATAAAATGCTGAATTTCACAACATGCCCTGTTGAAGTTCATCTAGTTCAATATGTAGTGAAGAAAGGAGCATGATCTTATGCACATTTAATGCTCAAAAGTATTGTAATATTGTAAGTAGTTTTTCTCCACTTGACTGCTGTTGCAATATTTTCACATTTTATCACAACTTCAAAAATTATATTATTTAATAAATAGGGATCTTTTAATATAACACTGGATTTCTGGTTTTCAGTCATAATAAACATTATTTTTTTTTAAATGCTTAAAATATTTCCACTTGTAATGACTATAACATTATTAAAGCCTTTTTGAATTAAATAACAACAAACGATCCTTTTCATAATATTCCATTTTTTGTATGCATTAGTAGTATAAAACATTGAGATCTTTGTGAGGAAGTTCACAAATCTGCGTACTTTATATAAACGCTGCTAAATGCAGATGCTTTGATACCTGCTTTGATAGGAGTGTTCAGAGAGCGTGATATCTTACTGTGTTGGTAATATCGTAGACAATAATAGCAGCTTGAGCTCCTCTGTAGTACATTGGTGCCAGGCTGTGGTATCGTTCCTGTCCTGCCGTGTCCCAAATCTCAAACTTTACCGTTGTGTCGTCCAGACAGACGGTCTGTGTGAGGAAGGCGGCTATAAAGGCAAAGAGAGACAATACATTTAGCTTTTCAGTTGTTCTGTGGCTTTTGCAACAGGTCAACTACAAATATAGTGTGTATTAAGAATCAGGAATATTTCTAATATGCACTACCGTCTTATTAATTACAAATGCCGCAAATTTAGGGCGTATTTAAAATATTCTTTAACATTCTTAATATGCACTACACTTGCAGCTACTGTGATTACATGAGCACATGAACAATGGAAATGTTCAAGATTCTTTAAATGAAAAAACAAAATTAAAAAAATAACCAAAATAATCGCCATTGGCAAGATGACGTCGATTAGAGGTTCTGAATAAAGGTCGACTGATATTAGACATTTTGCTGATTATCGGTATCGGTGTTTAATTTTGACCATCACTGATATTAAGTAATTACAAGGTGCGCTACTGTGGTTCCACTGCCGTCTCTTCTCTCTGTGCCGTTTGCTCTCGACTCGCTGCTTCATTTAATGCCCCGCCCAAATCAGTCTCTGATTTGCTAAATGTCCCACTAGTGTTAGCAAATCAACACTGAATAGGGCTGGGTTCTAAAAATCGATTCACCGATCAATATCGATTCTCGTTCGAAAAATATGATATCGATTCAAAAATTTGCAGATCGATCTTTTCCTGCGGCTACGCACTACTTCTCGCGACCGCAGAAGAAGAGCTATAAAAACGTGAGACCGGCGAAACCGAAACCAAATAGAGCCATGGCTGAAGCTGCTCCGCTCAAATCACCGTCTGACCTAAAGGCCGATGTTTGGCAACACTTCGGTTTTAAAACAAGTTATTTTATAACCAAGCAAAACTAGTATTGACGCAATGAAATCTCTAAATAAATCAATATCAAATCGAATCGAGAATTGAATCGGATCATGACCTTGTGAATCGGAATCGAATCATTCAGAAAATCAGCAACGATACCAGCCCTAACACTGAAGCTAACACACAAGCGCAGAGTGAGGCTCCGAGAAGGAGAAGAGGAGAGTTTCAGCTGAGCTTGGTGCTTGTCAAGTCAAAATTTTGACAAAGATTTTCTTTTTTTTTGCATATAGGTTCCAAATATCGGTTATCGGCCCCGTTAACTAGCAAAAATCGGTATCGATATCAGCCCTGAAAAACTGGTCGACCTCTAGTACTTGAATGTCAGTTTCGATTAACTGCACAGTATCAGATACTTTTAGAATTACATGGTGTATTTTCTACAGACATTACACTATATTGTACTATAAATATCACATACAAAGAGTTGTTTTAAAAATAAAAATCTGAAAAATTATGGGAAATGCCCTGGCACTTTGTTACCTGGATATCATCAGTAACATAAAAGATTACATTACTCACTTAATAATCTGTATGTTTTTTTAAAATTAATACATTCATCATTCATACAAATGAACAATGTTAACAATATTTACAGCTATTTCTAAGTCATTCATAATTATGTCCAATAGTAAAATGGAACATGCCACAATAAGAACATACTGTATACTTCATTTTGGTAGACATTTCAGCTTTGGGAAATAGAGGTGTTCTGTAAACTAAAACTGAGCATCAACTCTTAAATAACATTTTTTACAGTACAGACTGTATAACAAATCTGTAAAATGCCAGTAAATGTACTAGCAGTTTGTTACCTGAACTTCTGCTGTAATATTACAGATTTTTTTTGTTCTGTAAGTTTTTAGACATCATTATTGTACATTAACACAATTTAATTAGCCTTGCAGTTCCTTCCCATATTAATTTCCTTAAAATTATAGCAATATTCCACAACGTTACAGGAATTTTATGTCATCCAAAATGACCAATCTTAAAAATGAGAAAATAATGTCATATAAATATAGTTTATTTTGACACGTTTTGTAAAATAATATGGAGCATGCACTGTTCAGTGTACTGTACCGTAAATATCAAATACTGAACACTTGCTGTAAAAATACAGAAAATGACTGGCAATTCACAATGACATTTATTTTGTAGTTTTGTGGAAACAGAACCAAATGGATCAAAACCGATCGAACCGTGCAAATTTCAAGATTCAAGATTTCAAGAATTTGCTCACCTCCGATGGTGCTCTCCTGGTACTCGTGGAACTGGCCCTTGACGAAGCGCAGCACCAGGCTGGATTTGCCCACCGCTGACTCGCCCAGCAGTACCAGCTTAAACTGGCATATTTTGTTGCCCGCAGCCGGCCCGTTGGGTCGACTTGCCATGGCGGCGTGGAGGCACTAGCCCTGGAGAGGAGATAATTGAGCCGGGGATGCTGGGAACGCCAAGAGGATGGGATGAGAGACTGGAGATTTGGTGTTCAGCTGGGTCATTAAAAAAAGAGGTCAGATTAGGGGTGTAAGGATACATTGATCTACCTTGACGCATCAATTGAGTGATCAACGAGCCCATAGCATCGATACAAAATGAAAACACTAACACCACTTTATACTGAACAGAAGGCCTTTCTTTAATTAAAAGAGAGGATGGTGTTTCCATTTAAATATCTGGTTGAGCGTAGGAATAAAAACGTTCAAATGATATTTGAATTCTTCTTTGTGAAATTGGAATGGAAGTGTTAAATCAGAATATTGACTTTGTGATATTGGAAGATGTAGAATCATTCTCTGAATCCTCTCTTTTAACAAATATAGACAATCTGTTCAACGTAAAAGAATATCACATTAGTATGACGTCTAATCAATGTTTTCATTTTGGATTGACTTTACTTTTGCATTTGAAAGTGGAAAGTTTTATTTTTGTTCACTGGGATTTTTCACAATATGACACAATATGAGAAATCCACACTTTACCTTGACACAATTTGAAAAATCTTTCCTTTTTATGTTTTAACATTGTTATTTTTAAAACTTACACTCTGTTCTGACCATAACTCGGGCCAATCTAAAATGACAGATTTTTTAAAAATCACATTTTTTATAATAAAGGAAAAAAAAACAATAAAGAGAACAGTTTCGGTTCACCAATGAGATAACTGGTGAACTCACCAGCGAGTTAATTCTTCCACCCAATTTTTGCAAAGACACACAAATTACACATTTCCCTGGTATTGTGTGTCTACCCTGTAGTCAGCAAACAGAGACATTATCAGATAACAAGAACTGTTCCAATAAGGAGGAATACCAACAGGTTTACATTTTGATTACTGTACAGTCCACCCAAAAGCATGTCATGTTTGGTTGAACATGATGTTAAACTGATATATCAGTAAATACTGATGACAAAATGATCACAATACTGAAGTTCATGCATCGCTCATCGGCTATGCCATTTTTGGGGAACTGGGGACCACATTTAATGTCAGTCTATCAATAAAATAACATCTGAGGTAAAAGAAATTACCATTCACATTCACTATTAAACTGCAGCCACTATTTTATGGCAATAGACATACTTTTTGACAACAATAAATATCAAATTGTGAAAATATTCCTCGTCCACCATATTGCTCTGACACTATTAAACTGACGCAACTGTTGTATGTACTCCCGGCCCCCTATTAACCTGTAGGCGCTGCATTGGGGGAAACGAGCGAGTTTTGGTTGATAAAGTAAACATCAATAACAGAAATATCACAAGAAAAGTTACGAGTTTATTAAAATACTGACAGCAAAAAACGTGATATTAAAACTACGTTCCTACTAACCTGTAACTGTTATATTTGGTTTGACCTTTCTTTGAGGTCTAGAATATCGACAAAATAAAGATCGGTGAGCATTCGCATTAAGTGCTGTCGATGACAAAACGATATATCGCCAACGACGCCCAGAAAATAGTCGCGTTAACCAGAACAACACTCGAGTTGCCAAACTAAAGCGTTAATCCATCTAAATAAGAACAACACGCCTAATCTATACCAAGAATAAACATTTGTCTCCAATTCAACTAGCCTAAATCCCACCTACAGAAACTTTTCGCTCTGCAACCCTAAAGCTACAGCTGCTAACCGGCTAACAAACATCAAGCCGAATTTCTCCGGCACATCGACTCTGGCGTTTTTGCTCTCACACATACGACTCCAACCTCGTAACGAATAAACGTGTCAAGAGAGGACCGGTGACAAAGGGTTTACAAAGGTGTCACTTTATTTGTTTGAATCACAGGGACCGGGGAGCTAAGTTAGGCTAACCAGGCAAGCTAACGCGCTAGCGAGCTGTAGCGAGATGCAGCAAACGTTTCGAGGGAGCGACGTTTGTCGAAAACGGGAAGAACAGCTTTTAAGAGGAAAATCGGCAGCTCAAAGCCGCTCACCTTCGCCACCAACGCGGTTATTTTGGCAGCGATCTGCGTTCCGTCGCTTCTCCGCACGGCCAACCGAGAACTCACCGAAAAACTCGAACGCGAAAAGACCTACAGTTTCGGGTTTTCTCCCAGTTGTAAACGGCACTAAGGGGCGCCAAGGAGCGAGTGCAAAATGAGAAAAAACATTGAAACGACCATATCCGAATTTGTAACTCAGTGTCGAGGAAGGAGTAAGAGACACCAAAAAAGATGACACAATATACAGAATATAAGAGCGCAAAACGATCACAGAACAGACATTTGAAATACATTAAAGCCGCCAAGTTTACATTAAAAAAGAGAACTCGCGAAAAGGGAAATTAATATCGACAATTTGGCCGAATTCTACAGAGGTTTAAATCACAAGTTTCGTCAGGATGCGATATTACATCGATTCAACGGACAACGATTCGCTATCACTTCCAGTCATATCAAATCACAAAAAATAAATCACAAAAGAATATTTTTATTCCTGAGTTCAACCTGACATTTATATGATCTTTTAAATGTCATTCGTTTTTACTTAGGATTGTCAAATTAAAGACTACCTTAAGAAAAAAAAATAATCAATAAATAGAGTTTAACTGCTAAAATCATTGTTTTGGGAAACCGAAAACGAGTGCCAAATGGGTGACTGTCAAGAAGTATTTTTAAAATTAACAACAGGTTTAGTCATTCAGTTGCTTTTATTCTTTGCTTTACGTGGTGATTCATTTCTGAAAAACTCTTCTAATGGTTTGTGAGGTTTTATTACATTAGTCAACATTGTGTTCTGCCAAAAAAGAAAGATTTGTGTGGCGCCTAATACAAAACCCAGCATGCAATACAAATGTACAGCATTTAAAATTTTAATCAGTTATAGAACATGTCCTATGTTTAGTAGTAGTAGTAGTAGTAGTAGTAGTAATAATAATAATAATAATAATAATAATAATAATAATAATGATAATAATAATAATAATAATAATAATAATAATAATAATAATAATAACACCTCTTTTTGGTTTTTTGTTATCTGTTTGTTTCCTGCCAATACGGTTTGCCAGCACTGAAGTTTTTTATTGCTGCTGTTGATTTTTTTTAAACGGTCTCGTAAGAAAGTGGAAAGTCTCGCATCCACAACTACTTTCTCCCGAACTTGTTCCTTGTCAGACTCTGGCCGGCTGCGTTTCAATTCCGCACATCTTCTGAAGACTACAGCGGACGCCTCGAAACTTCGCCGAACGCTGTAGAAACGACTAGTTAGTACGCTATATGGAAAATTGGATTGCCCAACCGAAATGGTGACCGTTTCCGGTATTTAATGTGTGACACCTCTTCCGGATAGGGGACTTTAAAAATGGCATTTAAACAGAATGCATTTATTTATTTATTTATTTATTTAATATTTCTAATTTAGCTTTCGTACTTTATTCTAGCAACAAAATAAGTTTCTTTAAAATAAATATTCTGACGAATGCTTTTTTATTCTTTAAAATATATAACTATTACTAACAATGATTTTAAAATATACCTTTTCCCCTTTTATTCTAATCAAACGAAGAAATATTCCACCGCTGATTTCTTATTTTCTATGTTTGAAATGCGGTGGATTAGTGGATTTCATGTAAGAAAACACAGCAGTGCTAGTTCATTATTTCATCAATAAGTATTATTAATTATGTTGACAAAGACAATATATAAACATAAACGAAAAAGTTTATGTTTCTATGTATACGTAAACAAATATATCAATCAATTAAGTTAGAATAAATAACAAATAAATAAATAAATAAATAAATAAAACAAATAATCACAGCTTATTTTGAGAAACGAACCCAAGTGTGTGATTGCGACTGTTCGCCTCTAGATGGCAACGTAACCCAAGTTTGAACTAGAGAGGGCGTCAACGTCAAAGTCTCCGCTCTAACTATCTCTGCTTTGTGGATTTACACCTGCATTTCATAAAGTCAAGGAACATCAGGCATGACAAAAAATAATTTCGATGTTAGTTAGTGCATTTTTCTATATAGCAAAAAAATGATAAAAGTTTTTTAAAATTAAAAAGGTAGACTTCGTTTATGTGATTTGACTTTCTAAGAAAATTTGAATTTCATGAAAAAGTGTTTAGTCATGTAATTAAATTAAAAGAGGCAAGCCTTCATATATGCTCCAGTCATTATAAGTAAAGTTAGTTTGATATTTTAAAAGGTAAGTTAAGATTTCAAAGTGGCTGCAGTTCTAAAAGGTAACCATATTCAGACAAGATTATTATACTGCTGTTAACGTAATAGAGGCTAATATGTGAACTATTACACATCGGGCATTGTTCTTGTAGCCTGTTCTCTCTCTGCGCTAAGTGGGCTAGTATTTATAGCCGTGCCCCCGTTTCTGAAGGAGCTTGACATCCACTGTGCACTTCTGGTGGCTTTCTGTGATTAGACAAAGACAACATCACCTCTGATAAACCACAAGCAGGAGGCGAGAAACTAGGCGTGTAGCTCACGTTTCAGCATTACACGATATTACATAGAGTCAGTAGATGTGATATGATATTATTTCTCTCTCTCTCCATCTCTCTCTCTCTCTCTCTCTCTCTCTCTCTCTCTCTCTCTCTCTCTCCTATCTTCATTAGATAGATCCTTCCATTCATCCATCCATCCATCCATCCATCCATCTATCTCTCTTGTTCTTTCACCTATTTCATAGTGTCTCTTATTCTGTCACTCTGGATCATTACCTTTTTCAGTGATGTTATTGTTTTGTTTTGTTTTCTCCTTCTCTCCTCTCCCGTCTCTCTCTCTCACCATGGAGGACAGCAAATGTTGGCTAATTCGTCATACTGTTTGTCTGACCTTTCCGTCAGCCCAGAGAAAGAATGGAGAAGAACCGAACAGCAAAAACAGAAAAAGACAGAAAACCAGAAAGAGCAAGATGAGTGAAATGAGAGAGGAAGAGGGGAAAAAAGAAAGAGTGAAAGCTGGATGGAAGTAGAGAGGGAGGGGAAAGAGGACCATCTGTTCCCAGTCAGGAAGGCTGAGTGTGTTAGAAAACCAGACGAGAAAACCAAAAAGCGAAATTAAACGAAAGCTGCCATATTGAACAATGTTCATCTGTGATTTATTCTTTATTGGTCCAGCCTGACGCTGCTGTAGCCGAACAATAACGCTGCTTCCTCATGTCATACTTGTGTGTGTGTGTATGAGCAGTTGTGTGTTTAAAGTCTGATTCCTTCTGCTTATCCCTGTAATCCGTTCCTCTTTCCAGCTTTTCATTTTGCAAAGCTCTGATGAGAACAAGAAATGATGAAGAGAGAGAGAGAGAGTGAGAGAGAGAGAGAGAGAGAGAGAGAGAGAAAGAGAGAGAGGTGAATGTGTGGTGGTGTGACTCTAATGGCAGTCGAGGAACGTCTGATTAAAAGCGCTTTCATTACAGACACAATCTGCCCAAAGATGCTAATGTGGCTAACAGTGAATCAAAGTTAATGGGAAACCATTAGCACAAGTCGACCACATTTTCAAATAGCAGGTTTTCAATATTAAAATATTTAAATAAATGATTGCAAATAATGAGTAGTCATTTAACACACTCATTAAAATATTACATTTGTTCTCAAGCTTATTAGACTAGACATGAATGATCAAAATGAATATGAAAATAGGTGCTGACTGTAATGACTGTTCCTCAGCTGAAAATTTAATTACTATAATGATCACAGTAAAATATATGTGAATGAATGCAAAATATATTACACTTATATAATATATTTGACACTATATATACGCTATACTACATACACAATATATGTTGTGTTCCTCTGTTTCTTGGCCACATTTAAACATTCAAAAAACATCGCTGTCAACTAGGTATGTATGTAAGTACACGCAGCTGCCATCTCTTCATATCTTGGATTCATTTTTGAAGTCACTGTGGGTCTGTTGGTGTGATATACTATGGCCAACTTAACATAGCAACTGAAGATTTCTTTTCCTTGTTGACGTCTCTTATTGGTGAAACCGCAGGAACGAATTCTTTGTTTTGTCGTGTCTAAGCTGTCATTTTTGTTTTAATTTTGTTATCTTGGTGCTGTCTCAGTAGAATCAAGATGAAAACATCTCTAGAAGAAATGCACTTGATTTCTATAATACATGACCAGTTTTGTTTGCTTGTTTCTTATTAGACCAGTGTAGTTTTCTTGTTTCATATTGGATAAGTTTTGTTTGCTTGTTTCTTATTGGACCAGTTTTGTTCAGTTGTTTCCTAATGGTCCAGTTTTGTTTGCTTATTTCATATTAGTCCAGTCTCGTTTGCTGTTGCTTCAGTTTTGTTTGCCTGTTTCCTATTGGTCTAGTTTTCCTGACTTGTATCTTATTGGTACAGTTTTGTTTGCCTGCGTCCTGTTGGTCCTATTTTATTTTCTTGTTTCCCATTGGACCAGTGTTGTTCACTCGTGTCCTATTGGTCCAATTTTGTTTGCTTGTTTCATATTGGTCCAGTTTTGTTTGTTTATTTTCTAATGGACCAGTTTTGTTTGTTTGTTTCCAGTCGTATTCATGACTTGCTGTTATTGTCTATATACTTATCTTCAGAATGAATAAAGCCATCAGAAAAAAGAAAGCCTTTTTAAAAAAAAAAACAAATCCATCTTATTTGGGACAGCAGATGACAGATGTCAGGTAAAGGTTTGTGTTATTTTTTCTTTACAACCTTGACACTGCCCCCTGGTGGAAAGGAGTAAACACTACAGAATATGATGTGCAGTGCGGAAGCAATTGTATCGAATAAAATATTAATAACACTGTAGTCAATAGCTATAAATATAAAATTATATGCATTTCTAGAATTATAAATGGAAAATTCCATAATTATCTGTTGGTATCCGTTGTTAATTTACTGCACAACTACAAAAGTAGTTCTTAGGTTTTGTAGTATTATTTTGTTTATGTTCTGAATCACTAGTGACAGGAAAACAACCTAAAAGATGTGGAGCGCTAAACATAGCTGAAAGAAGGCGAAATGCAAACTGCTTTCTAAAGTGCATTTACATATTCACTTGTTCATTAACTCCATCCCTGAATGTGAAGAAGTGTTGGCAGAAAGCTGCTGTTTTGTGGAGTTGAGATGGCATTTGAGGTTAATTTGCTGCAGATTACATCTAGTTTGTTATTAGAGACGGTAAGAGAAAGTGGCGAAATGAGATGAACAGAGTCGATTAGAGGACAAGAGAGTTGCACTGGTCTTGTATCTAGTGGCAATACTGGTGTGTTTACCCAGGAGGCTTTGGGAGGGGGAATGGGGTTGTCAAGGACGTTGTTGTCGTGTGTGTATGTGTGTGTTTCAGCACTACTCATTCAGAGCCACTCACTCAGAACTGGGATGTAGAAAGAGTTGTATGGTGAAGGGGGCGAGCGAGAGAGAAAGAGAGAGAGGAAATAAATATGTATGAGGATGTTTGCATGTACGTGTGTGTGTCTGTGTTGGTGTTGGAGTGTGTGTGTGTGTGTGTGTTCGCATCCATCCCATTGGCTGAGCGCTACAGGACTAGATGAAAAAAGTGGGTGTGGGGAGGGAGTGTGAGCGAGTGAGGGAGGGAGGGAGGGAGAAAGAGAGAGAGAGAGGAAGAGCAAGAGAGAGAGGATGAGAGAGAGAGATGGAGAAGGCTGGGCAGACAAAACACAACTGTTCTGTCTCAGCATCTCTTCAACTGTAGAGGGAGAGAGAGGAGGAGAGTACTAGAAAGAAAGAGAGAGATAAAGAGGGAGAGAGAGAAAGAGGGAGTGAAACAGACAGGTATATCACAGGCACACTTAAGAGCTGGGAGAAGACGCTCACCATTTCGAGATGCTCTTGCACTGGGTTTCCCTTTTGTTCTACGTGTGAAAGAAAGACAGAAAGAGAGGGATGAAAAGAAAGAGAGAGAAGAAGACGCCAGTGAACTAGAAGTCAAACACCTGAAGTCGAGGCACAACATCAGGACGGACGTCTTCCTTTTCCATCTGCCTGCTCTGACAGAAAAGACGAGAGGAGGAAAAAAGGAGGGAGCAGACGAATAAAAGAAAGAGAGGGATGAAAATGAACAAAGAAAGGAAGACAGCACTGAATTAGAACTCAAAAATCTGAAATCAAGGCACAGGATCGGGACGGATATCTCCCTTTTTTATCTAAGTGTTCAGACTGAAATAAAACAAAATAAGGAGGGAGTGGATGAATAAAAAAAGAAAGAGTGGTTAGCCCGGAACCTGAACTCATCTGGGATCTAGTGCCAGCTTCCTCCAGCTGACCTCTGACCGAATCTTGATCAAGGGATCTATGGGGAGGGTAGTTTTTTCGGGACGCCAACTCTCATTTTCACCTGTCGGCCCGTGAGCCATCATCATCCAGCTATTCCTTTTTTCCGTAATGGAGTGATTCCGGCATCTTTCTTCCAATTGGAAACTCTGGAAGAGTGCCATCATGCCGGTGATGAAGGGGCTTCTAGCGCCCCAAAACACCTTCCTGGACACCATCGCCACTCGCTTCGACGGCACTCGTAAGTCCCCGAAAACGCTGCAACGTTTACACACATTTTTGGAAAAAATGGGACCAGAAAACACAATTTTGCCACGTGTAAAAAAATAAGCCTGAGGTTATGCTAAACGTCAACTCATATAAAAGTTTGTTTACTACTACTGAAATAGGATGAATGCAAAACAGTAGATAAATGGTAGATGAATTCAGTACTGAGGTGGTTTATCATTGTTCACCAAACGTAGATAAATGGAGGTTTGATTATACATAAATAAGGAACATGACTTGATAATCAATTCCATAGCGTAGATACACATTAAAAAAATTCCAAATGATATGTTAGAAGAATTCTAAATAGTATATATATGCTCATTTGATTATGCACAAATATGTAATTTAAATATTGATAATTCCAAATGTTACAGCATTTTAAATATGATAGCATGTAATAATGTTATCATATTTAAAATGCTGTAACATTTCCAGTAATACATTATTGGCAGAAAAAGGGGAGTTTATAGGATAATACATAAATGTGAAATATTCATTGGTAATAGATTCCAAAACAGATACATGATGGGGAAAATATATGAGCTAAGATTTATGTGAGATAAATAGAAGTTTGAGAATATATTAATATGAAATATTAATTGGTGGTGAATTCCAAATAGTTCCAAATAGTCAAACAATGCATGTAAAAAAAAATGGTAGTTATATGTCAGATAAATTCAATTTGGTAAATGCATTCAGTTATGAACGGAGCCTAACTCCAAATAGAGGAACCTCCAAAGAGTTGATAAATCCATAAGTTTATGCATTAAAATGAAACATTCAGTGATGATAAATTCTAAAAGGAAGATATGCCGACATACAGTAAGTATGATCTATTCATTGATGATACATTCCAAAGAGTAGAAACATGTAAGAAAAATTCTAGATGGTCAGTACACGAGGAAATAGAATTATTCACTGGCAATAAGTTTGAAATATTAGATGCATGTCAGAATAATTCCAAATGGTATACACCTTTTAAAGAATCCAAAAGGCAGGTAAATAAAAGTTCAATTATACATAGATATGAAGTATTCACTGTCAATTTTAAAAAGCCAAACAATAGATAGGTGGTGAAATCATCGTAACTGGTAGTTAAATTGATTGGCAAATATTAACTAAGTATCAAATAGCCACTAGTGGCATATAAATGCCAAATGATAATCAAATTAGCTATGTCATCTCATGAAAACTCGACTGAAGCAATTAATTGACATATTAAATCCATTTTTCTGGCATGAACTATATTCCTATTCAAATAAAATTAAAGTCAGGGAAGTTTCTCTCTAACTCTTATGCTTCTCCTTTAATTCTGTTCAGTTCAACCTTGACTTTGTCCATTAAAAGCAATTTATCTTTTTTTCACTGAATAAAACTAGTTATATAATATTATTTCTATTACATTTCACTTTGGTTGTAATGTAGCAGAAATGAAAGGCAAACTTTATTGTATTGTTGGTTGATTTAAGATATGTGCAAAAAGATTTTTCTCTCTGTCTTTCTCTCTCTCTCGTTTGTTTTTGTACCTGCCGAACAAGCTCAAGGGAGAACACTTTCTAGACCATTGTCTCTGTGTATCAGGGGACAGGTGTACCGGAGCCAGTGCGTGTGTTTGGGGTGTGTGTGTGTGTCAGGGGACAGGTGTGTTTGCATGTTGTTCTCGCTGTGCTCCCCGCTTTCTTCCAGTGCTCATTCGACTCTCGACACATGTACAGTAATTTTAAAAAATGCATCTTGTTCTTGTTGTTACTAGAATTGTCATAATCACGTTTATGTTAACGTTTCTTAGTTAAGATGGTGGATAGGAAATCCTTTTTGGTAATTGTGGCAGGTGAGAAAACAAAATAATATGATGTGGCCAGTGTTGTCCAATGTCTATAAAAAAAAAACAATATATTTCAAAACATTGTAACATTAAACATTTTTTCAATACCATATCAGTAGCAAAGCTTCTTATAAAATGCTGAGCTGGCAAAAGTGGCACCTTAGAGAAGATGGAAGCAAGAACCTGTGGCAGTGTTTATGTTCAAAATGTATGACTCTGAAAGGCCAAACAAACAGAACGTACAGGTTTGAGTGAAGATGTAGATGTTGAGACGTAGAGACTTTTTTGAAACTTTTTTGATCTTGATTTTACATTACATCATTAAAGATATAACGTTGTATATTATCTTTAACACCATTCTTCACTTTTTAAATGAATTTGTTTTTAAAGTATCTTAAGACACAAATATAACATTACTGGATGAAACAGACTGGATGTAGTTGGCTGTGGTAGCTAACTACTACATTAAAACAGTAGCTTGGCTGGAGCTCAGCTATGTTTAGAAGAGGAGGGCGAAGTACTTCATTACTTAAGTGAAAATACAGATAGAACCAGTCAAATGTTACTCCAGTAATACTTAATACTTAAGTATTTAAAGTAAAGTAAAATGAAAAGAAATCTTCTTTCACCACACTGTTGCATTATTGCCAGAACACTCACAATACCTAATGCCTCTGACTAGCTTGTAGAACCTGTAGAATCAGGAGTTGGTAGAACGTTACAGAATGAAACACAACCCGAACTGACAAAGAAAACCAGTCATTAGTTTATTTTTGTAATTAATTGTAAGACTACACCCCCCCAAAACAGCATGGTAGTGTTCTGACACAGTTCTGGCATTGCACACACACACACACACACACACAGACATATGTGTTTGTTAGGACAGTGAGGACAGTGCAATAGCTGTAAATGCAGCCTACTCAGAAAATAACTTTAACATTCCAACCTGCTTAAAACTCGGCTCTACACAGTCTAGCAGTCTTGGTTTTATAGTTACAGTCTACAGGGGTGACGTTTCTGTACTTAAGCACAGTCCTGAAGAAAATGTACTTCGTTACTGTCCACCTCTGATGTTCAGTTATAAGTAGCTTGTAGTTTGAAAAGTCACCATTTAAAAGTAGCTTCCCCAACATTACTGTTAACAGCATTTCTTGCTGTTATCTTGCATTTCTTTTTTTTTTTTGCATTTTTTTGTGCATGTCCTCAATTTATTATGCAACATATATGTAGATACAATACGTGCATCACTCGAGAGTCTGGTTATAATCAACACGATGGCCAACTCACAACAGATTAAGTCATCCAATACTTTAAGAGGGATCCAGAAAATATTCACTGCGATTTTCCTTATCAGCATCTCTTGTTGGCAAAATTAAGGAAAAGAATTCTCTATTTTGCCAATGCAGTTTGTTATGCGCAATGTTGGGGATAGTTTTTGAATCCTTCTGATTTGAAGTAGCTAATCTTGCTTATTTTGTCTAGTAGCACATATTTGTTTGGTAAGATACTCTAAAGGCAAATGAATAAAAAAAATGAGAAACATGATACTAAAGGTAATTTCAAAGACAAATATTTTTAACAATATAATGTCAAATCACAATGAGGTTTCAAAGACGTTTTATATGTAGAGTGTTTTGATTTTTCTCTTGCGCAAATTACACACAAATGCTGTTCTGTTTGTTGCACCTTTATGAATCATACATTTTGATAAATACAGCTACTGTATTTATACAGCCACGGTTCTTGCTTCCACAATGCCACTTGTGCTAATTAAACACAAATCATACACACCTGGTAATTGAAAATCGCTCTCTTTGTAAAGAGAGAAAGGTCCTGGGTTCGACTGTTGGCCCGGGTTGGCTGTAGGGCCCTTCTGTGTGGACTTTGCATGCTCTCCCCGTGTTTGTGTGGGTTTTCTCACATATTTTTTTTTAAATGTTTTTTGTCATGATACCTCATTATTTGTAAAAATAATAATAAATTAGTCACTGGAAAAGCCACAGCATTTTAAAAGTGGCGTTGCTACTGATAAGCTACTAAAGAAAGTTGTTAAGTTAGTAGTTTTGCTAATTTTAGTTATTTCCTCTCTAACACTAATTAAGTGATCAGACATACTGTTTCCATGACTCCTTAAGTTGTCTCCTACTGGTCCAGTTTCGTTCAGTTGTTTTCTAAGGTCGAGTTTTGGAAAACAATATGGATTGGTTTGCATGATGAATGAACTTTGCAAGATGACATGGCTCTGCTGTTTTATTATGCGGCTGTTTTATCAATGACTTCTTACTGTTTTTAATTTTTTTAAAAATAAAAACCTTTTTGTTTGGCAAAACAGATGATGATGTTAGGTGAAGTTGTGTGTTAGTTTTAGGTTACGGCCTTGACACTGACCCCTGGTGGAAAGGAGTAAACACTAGAGATTGTGATATTCCGTACGGAGGCAAGTGTATCAGAATCTACTTTAACAACAACATGTGTACCTCTACGCATAGTGTGCATAATTTACAGCAAGTATATTTCACAATATGGTATTAAATTGATTCAACAAAAACAATTTGCCAGTATCACAAAGACTGCTACGATACAATTTCAATTCAATTCATTTCAAGAGTCAGTAATCGATATGAGACAATATCATAAGCTGATTTAACACCTCTTCTATTCACATCCCATCGCATTTTCATTCCAGACCCAAGCAGACATTTAAATTTAACCTGTTCTCTCATTTAATAAAAAAAAATAGACCTTCATTGCATATAAAGCACCTCTACGATATGTGTGACGTCTTATAGATGTTTTCATTTTGGATCAATGCTTTTTACATGTTTGGGCCACAGAGCTGTAACTACCGCGTCACAGTGTCGCCAAATATTATTATTATTTTATTTTTATTATTACTGCACAATGTTGAAGGTAAAAACAAATGCACCTTGTACACTGACACCCAAATAATACCAATTCAACTAGGCTATTGTAGTCAGAAACTGATTGTCAGAAGTGCAGATGGATTATAGCCCGCGATTGTTTATCTAAGATGTGTTCCTATTTATAATTATAATTTTCTTTAATTGCTTTATAAATGCTCCTGCAAAGATAGTTGGGAGAGATGCAAGAGTTTAGCTGAAGTTTTGATTTAGTCAGGGCACAGAAATCGGTCACATTCTGAAAATCTGAATCCAAATTGGCAGTCACAAGAGTGAAACGGGAGAGACAAAATCCTGGCGCGCGACAGAAAAGAAATTAGCATGCAGGCGATAAAACGAAACTAAAAATGCTTCAACAAGCAAGAGGCTTTTATAAAGGAAGTAATGAATCACATGACTAATATTGGGGTGATTTTTATTTGGTCTTAAAGTCTTTCTTTACAAAAACGTAATGGAGATCTGCCAGGTTGTTACAGTACTGGAAGTATTTCAAAATGCTATTTAAATGACAGTATTGCATGTACACTTAAGTCAGCGTTTCTCAATCCCAGTCCTCGCGGCCCACCGCTCTGCATATATTCGGTATTTCCTGCACTGTCGCACGATGGTCCTACGTTGCTAATTAGCTAATCAGTAGCATCAGCTGTGCTGTAGGTCGGGAATGTAGAATCTGTGCAGAGCGGTGGTCCGTGAGGACTGGGATTGAGAAACGCTGACTTAAGGCAATTAGCAAATGCTCTTATCCAGAGTGACTTTCATTTCCTAATTTCAGGGAAAGTCTCCCTGAAGCAACATAGGGTTAAGGGTTTTGCTCAGCGACTCAGTGATGGTAGTGGTGGAGGTAGAATTTGAACCCATGACTTCTAAGGCTGGGTGATTTTTTCAATCATTTTGTAAAGCTCCGGCTCCAACTGTACGACTAAATCGCATGCTCCCGATTTATGTGTGTACACTGTATGGGCCTATATGACTGCTCACACTAAACGACACGTCGAACTCCCATACCCGGAAATGTAAAGCTGAGCCTCCAATGCCTCTGTACGGACTTGTACCTTGTACCCTTTGTACCCCGTATTCTGCATTTCACTTCCAGTTCTGTGTTCACACGGGCGCAATGAGGGAAAACCCACTGAGGTTCAGGCGAGTTGGCTCGTGGCCCTCCTTCAACAGTGCGACACCCTCACAAGGGGCGACCGTAATTATAAATGTTTGATTTTCATGATTAAGCTGAAACTTGGGCCGATCCAAAAATAGTTGCACATGTGAAAAAATGACTGAAAATGGGCCGAATATCACACAGTGTAAGCCCAGTTTTAGTCTAGAGGCGACTGTCCTAACCACTAGACCACCATCAACATCACGCAAAATCGTCATATTCAGAGCAGAAATATTTTCAACATGGAGCAACACAAGCTTTTACTGTGCTGACTGACACCAATTAACCCGCAAATCTTCTTAGATATCATTCATCCGACACGCAAACATTTGCCCCAACAGCTGTCCCTTATTAAAGAAATCCCAGTTTGTGTGATATCACACGTGACATTTTATAATTGGGGCTTATGCGTTACACCAGCCTTACTGGTTACGATGAAAGACGATGACCTAATGAGTGTTTTAGAATGTGTGTAAAAGTTTACAACGGCATTTAAAAAGGAATTATTATTCTTCCTAGCGTTTTCCTACTGGTATGGGGTCCAAACAACATTTCATCCAGTCAAGTGTGTCCTGTGGTCAGAGGTGGCCGCTTTTTGTGTCCATGTTAATTGAGCCTTGCCACTGCAGTTTTTTGTTTCCCTGCAGACACCGTCGATGTTTTAAAGCCTGTAGGCGTGGCCGATGACGTGACAATACCATCGCAATTGAAGCAGTTGGTTAAGAAAAAATGCTGACTCTTCATTCTTGAATCTTAAATTGTGAATCTTATTTGTTTGTCATTTTTTGACATGTTGGCCCCTCACAACTTACACTGACTAAGGGACGTTAAACTAAATAAATAAATAAATAAATAAGTCTCAGAATTGAACTGCCTGGGCTGCAGTTTTGTTACACAACAAAAATTAATACTTGAGTAATTTTCTTTATTGAAGTTTATTCAGAGGGTTTGCCAGCATGATTTTTAAATCTACATAATACAAAAAGAGAGCAAAATGTTGAAGAATTTCTATGTGTATATTGCAATACAAAATAATGATAAAGAAAAATATCAGTAAAAGATGTTTTGACCTGTATTTGTGGATTAGGGTTTCTTTTTTTGGCTTATTTTTTCTCTTTTCTTTGTTAAATCATTAGTCGACAAAGACAAATGAGAGCGTAGATTTTTTTTTAGCACTGTAGCCTCACAGCAGCACGAAGGTCCTGGGGTCAGCCGTTGTGTCCTTCTGGGTGAAGTTTGGTGTTCTCCCTGTGTTCATGTGGGTGCTCTGGTTTCCTGAAAACAGTCCAAAAATATGTGCTGTATATATATATATATATAATATATATATATATATATATACATATATATATATATATACATATATATGTGCTATTTTCCCTTAGGTGTGTATGTGAGTGTGTTTGTGTGAGTGTGTGTGCCCTACGTTGTGTTGGCGCCTGTCCAGGGTTGGTCTCTGCCTTGTGCCCATAGTCCCGCGATAGGCTCTGATCCCCATGACCCCAGTAGGTATTTAGCGGTTCAGATAGTGAATAAATGAATTTAATTATGTCCTATGTTGCATTCTGCATGCATGCAAACATACATACATAGTGCAAGCTTTCACAAAGGTTTTACAATGCAGTTTACTTGAAGATTCTGACATTCACCAGTGTTTCAGCTTCTTGGGTTTTCTGCCATCCTACTGTTATATAGTATTACACTATTTAAATGTCTTATCTTTCTAAATGAGGCCTGCTGATGGAATGTGCTAATGGACAACTGAAAAAAATGTTCTGATATTTTTTTTCAGAGCACCACTAGCCTAATTGGATCACTACTTCAGGATAAGCTTATATGTTTTTGTTTCCGGAACCAGCTTTTCTAAAATTCACTTAACCAGACATAACTTTATTTGAAATCCAGCGGGACTGGAGAATATTGGTTGCTGTGTCCAATTCATGTCCGCCTTCATCTTCCTCAAGGTTGCACTAGTAGATCCTAAGCAGGGATGGGCTTATTTGGCAGTATTTCTCGTATATTAATTTAAAATACAAAATATCATTTTGTAATTTGTATTTTATTGCAATGATTAAAATATTTTGTATCAAAATACTTTAGTGTCATGTATTTTTGTATTTTGAAAATTCTGTGAGACAATGTGATGACATCAAAAGAACACAAAACTGCTGCTGCCGATGAAGACGATCCAAATGTTGAGGGTCACAATAGATTTAGACTGGCATTATTTTGCCTACTCATCTACGGTGTGTGTGCCATACTCTGAGTCAGAGTATTGGCTACAACAAATGTCAAGAAGGCAATGAAAGCTAGTTCTAGCTTGTCTTCTAAACTGTTTGAAAAATTTGTTGTGCTTAAAGGCATCAACTGAGGAGTCCAGTCCAGCCAGTGTACCACTCATTCGAGATATAATAAATGGGGGGGGTTTGTTTCTAGACTTTGAATTTGTGTATGTTCTCAATCTTTTCAACTATTCTTAGGCAGAGAGAGTCTGTTGCTCCCAGACACTGTCCTCTGTCAGCTCAGCCAGTGCACCAGTGAAGGGATAGATGAAAAAAGCTAATACAAAAAGGTTGTTGCTAAAAAATGTTTAATAAATATATAAACGCCTTGAGAGGAAAAGAAGTTTTTTAAAAATATTTTGAAGATACAAAAATACAATATTTTATTTTGATACATGCCGTGGCAGCTGTATCTTGTAGTTTATTTTGAATCATTTATAATTTGGGTGTTTGGCATTTTATTTTAAAACATATTTTGATGTATTTTTGCCCATACACTCGCACAAACACACTCACATTAATACTTAAGGGGGCAATTTAGAGTCACCAACCAACCTATAGTCTATGCTTTTGGACTGTGGGAGGAAACCGGAGCACTTGGAGAAAATCCACATTAACATGATGAGAGTACGCAAACTCCACACAGAAAGATCCCAGGGCCCAGGGCCTTCTTGCTGTGAGGCGACAGCGCTAGCCACTGCACTACCGTGCCGCTCCTGGCCTCATTCACCAATATTTTTACATTTGTTCTTATGGAAGTTAAGATTAAAGCTATAACTTATCCAGTAGCTAATTTCTTTTTTATCAATAGCAATGTAGCTTGGCCAAATGCTACATTGTTAGCAAAAAATACTGTTTGTAATTTTCAACTATCTTGTGTTTCTGATTGTTGTTGAATTGACACATGTGGCATAATGGATGCAAGACTTCATGGTCATGCAATAGCTTGGATGTAGCATGCTACTATTTCTCTTTAGCATGTAGTGCAGCTAACTACTATCTTGAAACAATAACATGGATTAGCTTAGCTACTTTTAATCGGAAGTTAAAAGAATCTTCCCTAACAGAGATGGCTGGAGTTGAATGGTGGTGTTGGTGGTACAAGGCACAAAGGTGCACTTCAAGGATGTGTAACAGCCAATTATCGCTAAAAATAAGCTGAGAAGAATGACAGATTTGAAAGGGAGATGGTGTGATTTTTAGCAGGACCTCTGAGTTTCACCCCAGCCTTTATGAGAAAAATGCTGAGGAATTTATGAACTCAGAAAGTCTGGACCTTGGTTTTACGACTCATCTGTCATTTTTACAGCAGTATACAGTGTCTTAAAGTGTGACAAATCTTGTAGCTAACTTCTTCTAGCAATGAAATTTAGCTGAAGGTTGACTCCTACCAATTCTACTGGCCACAGTTTAAGCTGCACATTAAACTGACTGATGCGAGATTGGGGAGAGTTGCCAAGGAAGTTACTCGACAACGCTCCGGCTGGGACTGACTGCAGTGTATCAGTACACAGCATCATAAATGTTTCATGGATACTCCCTTGAGGGCGGTTTACAAGGAGAGAGAGATAGAGACCAAGAGAGAGAGAGTGGGAAAATGAAGGCAGGAGGGGGGACACAGCTGTAAAAGATTCAATTACAGATATGGCGAGTGCAGGGTGCTCTGGCTAGATTTTTTGGAGCGCCCGGCTTTTATTTTTAGGGCCGTCACTGTTTTGTCAATGACAATAGCTAGCTAGGCCTGCAGCAGTCTTAAACTGCATTTTAAAACACAAACGATGAAATGACACTTTTCTACTTCCCTGAGCTGCCCAGAGATAGGACTGTAAGAAAAGAATTAGAATTTGGGATTTTATTACAGCAGTAAGACAACGATATCTGAACGAACTATGGGCCTCATTCACCAGTATTTTCTGTAGTTTTTCCTTCAATTTCTCCTTGAGGAGGTGATGATAAGCTAATAAACTGATGGTTTGCAAAAACAGGAATGGAATTAATATGAACTTATGAGTGCCCTTCAGCAATTCAGCAGATTTTGTTCTAACCTAGGAACAAATGTTAAATAACAAACATTGGTAAATGTCAGAAACATTGTTCTTAGGACAATTATGACAGTTAAATAATATATTTTAAAACTGTAGAATTAAAGATAAAACATATAAGCTTCTGTTTGTAGATTTTGTTGCTACCTAGGAACAAATCTGAAATAAGAAAACACTGGCAAATGCCATCGTCTTGGTGAGAACTGCATAAGTGGGTTTAAAAAATTTTTTTTCACAATATCTGAATGTTCATACTGTAGGCTCACCACACCTTCTACAAAATATAAGGCAACTGTTGCAAGATTATGAATGTTGAACTATAGCAGTTCTCTGTGCCGAGAGTCGAGGTTTGCAAAGCCACTCCTGCAGCCTCTTTCGAGATTTTTTGCCTTGAAAGTACAAACGAGGAAAGATAAATGAAGATGGAAACTGTGGTTGGCATCTGTTTCTCTCCTTCTCGCTCACACACACACTCACACATGTTCTCTCACAAGTTTTTATATCTTGGTGGGGTTGCAAACTGTCCAAGAATTTTATTATAGGTGCTATTATTTATACATCCAAGTACCTAATTTGAATCTTAGATACCGTGAAACAAAAATAATTTTGTAAAAGCGTTTTTTTCAGTCCCTGCAAAGTCTTTGGTTTTTCAAGTCATGGTCCCCATTGTGTTGGCTGTACAACGCACACACACATCCTTTCTCGCAGTAGTTCCAGTCTCCGGGTGGCGCAGCGCCCATCCCAAAATAGCCTCCCCCGGTTGCCCGGGAGACCCAAGGATGCAGCGGTGTGACTGGCAGTGGCTGCAAGCGAACCATGAGCCGAAAGCTTCCTAATGAATAACAACTTTTAACATTTCACTTAGTGGCTCTCAAGGTAACAGCGGAGAAACACGAGTAGATGGAACAGTTTAACCATATAGCACACAGGGCTTCAGGGACCTTCGACCAATCGGAGGAGCTTTTGAATGAACTGAACCAATCACTTAAAGGCTACTCACTTTGTTTTAACGTTCTTGATTGACAAATATAGTTACATGTAGTTACATGCGTATAATTTACATTTGCAATTTGTTAAATATGTATTATGCAAAAGTGCAGATGTTCCTGTTGACAGGACAAATCTTAGTCTAGGAACTCATTTTTCTATATATTTTCCCAATATGATTTTTTTTTACATTTTACTCTTTAGGTTTAGTTTCTTCTAAGGTGCCTCAACTGAATCTGTTGCTAATTTACCATTTTGATAATAATTTTTTAATTTGCACAGTCTTAGGAATAATCAGGGAGTGTTTCACTATATATGACTACATATACTGTATAGTAATTCTATAACTATGACTGTGACAAATAAAGAATCTTGATTCGTGACTTAAGGTTACTGAAACCAAGCACAAGCTTATTGAACAGTTTTTTGTCCTACACATGCCACCAGAGCATTGCAAATTGCTGTATTCTCACATTAAGGCACTTTTCGAGCCACTCAAAGCCAAATTGCATCCCTCGAGACAGCAGGGGGACAATAAGTCAGTGTAGCAGTTAATCAGAAGAGCGGTCAGGAGCTTTTGTCAGGAAGTCAATAGAGGATGAATAATATCAACATTATCTTTCTTTTAGTTATCTGAAGATCACGACTCATGGTCTCGACATGATCTCAAAGCTGCTTTTTAGAGATCACAAACGGTTTGTCTCATGAACTCGACTTAATCAAAGCTGTTTTTCTTGAGATCACAAGTTATGGTCACAACTTATTTTTCTCATGATCTCGAAGTAATATAAGCTGTTATCTCATGACTTCAACCCAACAAAAGGCATCATCTTATAGTCATGACTTTTCTCATTATCTCAACATATACATTGTTTTGTAAAGATGACAACTTACTTGTCTTATAACCTTTATGTAATGAAAGCCATTGACTCGAGTTCACAACTTATTATTATCATGATCTCAATGTAGCAATGTTGCCTCGAGTTTATGACTTGTTTTCTATGATTTTGGTTTACTATCTGTCAATACATCGTTATAATGGATGAACAACTTTGCTTTTACTTTCATCATGAAGTAATATCAAGGCTGGACAATAATCATAACAGTGTCAGTCACATGAGATGGAGGCTCAGACATTTGCAGCTTTACCAACAAGGAAATTTTGATAATGAAATGGCAAATTAGCCAATCAAGATATCAAAAAATACATGGTTGTTCTGTCTGGGTTACAACAGTATTGCAAACTCTATAGTGTTTCTTGATTGCAGCCATTTAAAAAGTATTAGGAATGTTTACATGTTAAAGTATTTTGATATTCATCCTGTTAGAGCAGGACAATAAGGCCATAGCATTGGATTCCAAGACTTTTGGTTAAGCTGATCAGACCATCAGATCCTCATAAAGCTGAAATCAGGTGTTTTCTTGATGGAATTCATCAAATATTGTACATGGAATGGCTGCCATAGATATTAAATATTGTAGATATTTTAAAGAATTAAAAATGTGGGGTGGTTTCTTATTTACTAAGATAGCTATATATATTTACTTTTTATCTTTTATTACATTTGTTTTGGTAGTAGTGACGGTATCATATTTATTACTATTGTTGCACAGTGTTATTTTTATGCAGAATTGTATTTTTTACTTCTTAACTGTTATTCAAGTTCCGCCAAAAGAGGCAACTCTGTGGTGCAGTACATCTTTCAAAGCAGACGCCTTACTCGCCTGAGCTCGTTTTATTAACTGGACAAAAATCGAAAGCCATCCTAAATCTGGATGGAACCCAGATCGCCCACTGGAATGTTTGCCAATGCCTCCCCCCTCGTTGTGCCTGCACTGCCAGCCCACTTATTGTGGGCTGAAATCGCTTTATTCTTTCATTAAGGCACTTTTTTGGGCCACTCAAAGCCAAATTGCATCAGCAACAGTTCTTTTCCCCCCACTTTGCCTCCCAAGGCGTTGCCATAGCAACACGCTATCAGAGAAATTAAGCCTTTATCAACTCGGATACCGTCTTACTGGCTACTTTCATCCCCCCTTGCCATCTTTCCTCGCTCTCTGCTTCCCTGCTTGCTTCCTGTCTTTTGTCTCAGACAAGACGCTTATTAGACATTTGCCGTTTTTTTAACAGTTTTCACACTTGTTTTAGTATCATGTCCCTGTTCTAAGAACACTTCACACTGTGAGCCTTACAAACAGCTGAACTTTTGTTGTGAAAAATGCACTAAAGCCACCAAAAACCCTTCATTATTCACTCAAAAGTAGAGCTGGCACTGATCCGATAAGTGGATCGGATATCGGTCCGATAACGACTCAAACAGCTGGATTGGGTATCGTTGGCACTGGGCCGCTCTATGGAGCCGATCTGTAAATGCCTGCATGCTCAATTTGTTATGCATGTGAAGTGGCACTGCGGTAAAGTAGAGCTAAAATGATTATTTGACTAACTTGAATAATTTGATTACAAAAAATGGTCGAGGCAATTTTTCTAGAATCGAAGCTTCTAGAATCAAAGCTTCATTTCACTCGCTAGAGCATGTGCCGCTTGTTCTAAAACACGCACCCAACGCTTCATTGTGACACGGCTCCGAGGGATGCGTGGGGGATAGGTGGAAATGTAGTTCTCTTCCAGAAAAGCCAAAACCAGCTCATTTTATAGGCCAAATAGGTTCAAAATGACCCAAAACTTAAGTATTTCTTGATTTTCAATTAATTATTTTTTTATAATGTTGTAGTGTAATCAATAAGAAAGAAGAAATATTTACATATTTACATAGTTTAAACAAAATGTTTTGAGAACAAATAATTTAGCATATACATATGTGTGTAATTATTACATTGTTTTAGTTACGAAAACAGTATTTAAATCAAGCATTTCCTTAAGCATAACAGGATAATCTGTCATGTATTCAGACATTTTTTAAGTATTATTTTATGTATAAAAAAGAGTCAGAGACTATCGGATTTACTGTATATCTTATTGGCAGATATCCAAATTTACAACATCAGTATTGTATCAGACATTTAAAAAGTGGTATCGTGCCATCTCTACCCAAAAGTGACTGGCTGCCACGACCACAGCACAGACTCGCTCCCATAAGAAGGCTCTGTGACACGAAGTACAATGATAATGCCAAGTAGCAATGATAGTTTAAATCATGCTCTAGCAGTTGTTTCATTTTCTGAAATGCAGCATAGGTCTATCTAAAATGATTTTATGCACAATTTTGTCAGCTTTTGAATTGAATTAGTGTCTGATTTTCAAAATTATTGCTAAATATTTTAGAGAATTTTGCTGGTGATTAATATTGACTGGCAGAAGTATTTGTGACTGATTGGAAGAAATTGTCACGGAATGCACTTAAAAGCAATGCAAAGGCATTCTCATTTTAGCACACATAGTATATAGTCCATTTGGATATGGTGAATGTATGAAGTGTTTAAAAAAATGGGTAAAAAATGTGTGATAATGATTGTAAAAAAAAAAAAAACTTTAAAAACATGGATGCCTGTAACAACTGTGTTGTGTGTACAGTTATTACAATTAGAGTTTTGATTGGTGGGCAGTAAAATAGGTGGTTTTTTTCCCAAACAAAGGAGGTTACCCATTTCCCCTAAGGCTTTGAGCTATATGCGGCACCAAATTGCAGTGAGTTTCCCGAATAATACCTCATTAAGTCTCCTACGGCTACCCTGCAGTTTGAAAATCTAACTTTAATCATTAATTCATCAAAGCGGAGTTCCTTAATACTTAAACGCATGCAAGAATCCCTCCTCAACTTTGGGAATTTTAAACATATCCAAGCAAAAACCATTGCACTTCACCATACCAATCCTTATGTCTTCCAAAAATATCTTAACAGTAGTATAGTCAGTGCATTTATCACATGAATTCCACATTTGGGTTTAGCTAGACTTCACTTGAAATTTGGCTAAGGTGAACGAAAAAGTAGCGCACAACAATTTGCGGATGTGGTTTATTAAAGATATCTAATAATTAATTATGTCCTTCATATTTTAGTATTATAGTATATGTTCAAAATCTGTGTTCTTTGCAGTCCTCTGCTTTGTATAACATTCCTCCCTTGAATCTTGAAATTATGGAAATGTAGAAATATAAATTAGTTTTATTTTAAATTAGTTAATGTATTTGTATCCTGTTAAATTTTATATTTAAACAAGAGTGATCATTTCAAATCTTATAAAAAGCCTGTAAAGTCTGTTACAATATAGTTTTGACTGGATTCCATTCATGAGCCAGCAACTAATATGAGAGAGTATAACATGCTGATTTAACAGATTCACTTATATTCATTCATGTCAAATCCTAAAGAGCAACTAAATGATCCTCATCATCTAAACGTCCGTTTACTGAAAAGGAAAAATATACTACTGTCAATTACTGATAATTCCTTGCATTTGATATAAAAACACGCCTAACAGTAATGACAGCAATTCATACTTTTACAGTAATAGGTGGTTAATATTGACTGATAGAGTTATTCTTGAATTTTGAAAGAAGTTGCCAGCAATTGGTATTGGTTTGTCTTTGTTGGGGCGCTGGTAGTGCAGCAATTAGGCAGGTGGCATTAGGCTGTTCTGCAGTACGTTCACAATTACAAATAGTCACTCATTTTAATTGAGACGTGTAAAAATCACATGTATGTTACATTCTGTATGATGTCTGATCAATGTTCTCATTGTGGATCAATGCTATGGGATTGCTGATTGTTGAATCAATGTATCAGTGTAGACTGATGTATCATAACACCCCTAGTTACAATATGTGTGCTGTCTGATTGATGTTTTCAATCTGGATATGAGCTTGTTGATCATTGAATCGATGTAGATTGATGTATCATTACACCCCTACTATCAATTGTCTATTTCCTTAAACACATACAGTACAAACGTCAGACGGTGCAGAATGAGCCAGGTGTCATTGTCCAGCTTGGTTTTTTCACATCCGGCTGGGGTCAGAGATAAGCTGTCTGCTATATGGGGGGGTGAACCCATTCATCTTCTTTCCGGTTGGAGCGAGATGGCGTAGAGTGACGACTGATAAAGGGCATTGTGGGAGATTGCAAGGCTCAGCGTCCAGGTGCTTAGAGAGCCGTCCAGCAGGCAGCGTCCACTCATCAGGTTTAGCAGGACGAGCCTTGAGGCCTTTACACACCTTTACACCATAATGAACTGTCGCCCTGAGCCTGAGGATGAGTGGTTGGGCTGTAGTGTGTGTATGTGTGTGTGTGTGTGGGCACAAAGAGCTGTGTGACAAAGATTTTGGTCAAGAGCTTCAGTTGCAAGCAGATTACGGAAATCTATGCGATCCGTTTTCAATCGGATCACACACACACAGTAACACAGACACACACACCACAGTTAATGTGTTTATTTCAAAATTCTACATGCTAGTTATAATTTATTTAGAAAACTGAACAGTCAAACAAATAGTCATTTAAGGAGGAAAAAATAGATGTCCTGCAATGGTCAATTTTGTGGGGACTTGGTTCCCGTGATGATACTTTATTATTGTGCAATCAGGTCTCCATATTGTGGTGTTTACAAGCACACACAACACACTTTCATAATTGGACAGTGGACAACTTGAGAATCAATGGTTATATTTTATGGGGACTTGGTTTAAGGTCCCCATGATGACGAGTATCCTAATCACTAGACCACCATCACCCCCCACACAACATACTGTATATCCTCAACTTGAACACACTCATACATACAACATAGTGAATGTATATTCTCATTACAAATGGTAAGCAACATTTTAGAAAGTGAACGGTTACTCCTCTACTTCACACACAGCAATCTGAATGTGTTTTGTGTTTTTATTCTACCTATTAACATATAATGCTACACTCAATGTAAGCAGGCAGAAAAACACATGCAAATCACACAAAATGTGTTTTGTTACAGTTGTAAAAGCTACACTAATCCACAAAAGTGTAATTAAAGTTAGAAAATTTACACATAGATATCGTTTGTAATGATGAAAAGTTGCACCCTTGGTGTACCCAGACACACTCACACACATACCCCCAGATTAACACAGGCTGTGCAGATGTGTAATTAAGTGATACGCTGGTCAGAGTCTCAGCCTCATATGTAAGAGGATTTATTCTTCACTAGAGAAGGAATAAACAAACTGTTCTTCATTCACTATTTCGTTCATCCTTTTTCCCTTTACAGTCTTTCATTTTAATGTGAAATCTTCCTCATTCTATCCTCATTCTACTGGCTGCTATATTAGACAGCAGGGACAGTGTGTGTTGTGCTGCTGCAAGTGTGTAAGACATAGCAGCAGCATTATGAAATGTTTTAGACATTTTTTCCAGCATCCCGTCTAGGCTGAAACAGCCAACAAGATCAGAAATATCCAGACAAGAGGGTTTCTATGGTCAAAAACCTGATCGTTGATGAAGCTAGTTGAGGACACACACAAAACTGAGATGGTAACCAATGAACTTTAGTCTCTAACTAGACACCAAGACAATGGATTGAGTCACTGGGTTTGTATTACAGTGGCCATCTGTCTTTCTCTCTGTCTGGGCATCCATCCATCTATCCATCCATCCATCCGTCCATCCATCCATTGATCCATCCATCTATCTACACTGCTGACTGTAAACATCCCAACAATATTTTATTGTATTTTCATAATATAGTTTAATACTGTATTTGTAAGGAACACATTTGCTGCATATTGTTAAAAATCTACAGCAAACTTTCAAGTCATTTCTTTGCAAGTCTTCATCTTCCACCTTCCTCAGTGACAAGAAAACAAGAGGAAAGATGTAGAGAACAAAACATAAGGTGTAAATCTATCTAAATCTCTCTTTATTAATAGTTTATAGAAATTTTTCAGGTTTACGAATGATTAAAAAATCAAAATTACTGAAAGATTACTGAAATTACTGAAAGATTTGCTTTTGAAGGGCGGCACGGTAGTGCAGTGGTTAGTGCTGCCGCCTTACAGCGAGAAGGGCCTGGGTTCGAACCCCGGGGATGGCCGTAGAGCCTTTCTGTGTGGAGTTTGCATGCTCTCCCCGTGTTTGCAGGGGTTTTCTCCGGGTGCTCTGGAGTTGAAGGTAGGATTCCAACCTCCAACCTCTTGGTCCAGAGGTGAGTGTCCTAACCACTAGAGAACCACCATTTTTTAAATTGAAGCAACAATCTCTCCTTTACAAGAGGCGTATTTAGCTCCAGTGTCCTTGTATCTCTACTGTGTGTGTGTGTGTGTGTGCGCGCATGCGTGCATGCGTGGCCTGGGTATTTATGGCATTGTGAGGACCTTTTTGTCCCACTAAAATCACTTTTATCTGTTTTTTTGGGCTTTGTGGGGGCATTTGAGAGGTCCCCATGAGGAAAAATGACTTTATAGAAAATGTGCTTGTTTTATTTGAGAAACTAAAAGAGGTGGTTTTTGGTTACTGAGGTTAAGGTTAGGATTAGGATTAGGTGTAGGTGCAAAATCATATACATCTAGTCATTATGGGAGTCTATGGAAGGACCTCACATAGATAGTAATACAAGACTGTGTGTGTGTGTGTGTGCGTGCGTGAGTGTGTGCATGCGCGCATCTGCGTCTGCCACGCACAATTTGATGCAGGAACACTGTGAGTGAGAGAGGGTTTTCTTAAATAATTCTTAAGTGGCTACTTGTCACTGTTCACTACACGCTTCACAGCTCTGACACACACACACACACTCCAACCCTGCTGACAGACAGCCAATTACAGTGTGTGTGAGTGTGTGTGTGTGTATATGCCTCTTTCTCTCCACATTTGTCTATATGTCCACTATTTGCCTATCCATTTATCTGTTCATATATCTATCTATCTATATCTGTCTACGTATATCTAAATCTATATATCTGTATCTACAGTAGATAGATAGATAGATAGATAGATAGATAGATAGATAGATAGATAGATGCAGATATTGAAAGAGAGATTTGTCAGTTTTCTATCTTTTTATCTGTGTGTCTGTCTAATCATGCACCCTTCCATTCATCCATCTATCTATCTATCTATCTATCTATCTATCTATCTATCTATCTATCTATCTATTTGTCTTTCTGGCTTTCTGTTCATCCATCCATCCATCTATTCATCCATCCATTCCTCATCCATTCATTCACTCATTCGTCTATCTCTCTATCCAGCCATCCATCTGACACACAGTCTCTAACCCTACCGCATGATTGCTTTATGGACAGGCAGTGTGTGAGTGAGTGTGTATATGTAGACACATTTGTGCATGTATGAACTTGTTTATTTGTTCATTTACATGTGTTTATATTCACTTGAGTGCATCCATGTGTGGATGTCTTTGTGAGTTGGTATGAGTCTGTGTGTGTATGTGTGAGAGTTCTGTCACTAATTTTCCACCCTGCCTTTGTGCCACGGCGGAAGATTCCCCATTGAGACTTAAACGTCCATCTGGCCTCCTCTTAATTCTTCCATATCCGCTTCTGTGGTGCTGGCGGCATGTGTTTTGTGTGTATGTGTGTGTGTTTGTGTGTGACTTTTCTTCTTAAAGCAATTTCAGACTTCTGTGATCTAAGGGCCCTGCACAAGCTTTGTTTAATCTCTTCTTAAAATATCACTCATATTCCTCAAACAATTGTCATATTTTTGTGCTGTTGCTTGCCCTTCTTTTCTCAGGCTGGGTGGGTATGGGTTAAGTGGGCGAGGAGGATGTAGCAGGGGTCAACGGGGGTCAGCGGGAGTCTCTGCAGTATTCTGCACTGTCCATCTCTTTTTTTCCCCCAGGCCTGAGCCGGGCATCAGCTCAGACTCGGCAATAAAACATGTTTTGGCTCCTGGAAAAATAGTACCAACTCCCTGGAGCTGTGTGTGTGTGTCTGTTGTGTGTGTGTAAGAGAGAGATGTTGGAAAAATAATTGCATCATTGTTCATTGTTTTATTTTTACTTTAGGTTTCCTAAACACACATATTGTTTCGAACACATTAGAGCTCAATCTTTTTGGGGAAGAATTCTGAAGTGTTTCCATTTATATTACCTGCTTATACAATCAAACACTCTTAACCCTCATGTGCTTAAAATCAGTCTACATTGACATTTTGTTTCAATGATCAATAGGTCCATAGCATCCATCCAAAAGGAAAACCTTGACCAGACATCACACTTATTGTAATGTCACTTTATATTGAACGGGAGGTCTGTTTTTAATAAACAGAAGATGAAATGAGAAAGTCAAATATTTTAATTGGTTTTTGTAATTTCATATGAATAGAAGTGATGGTGTTGATATTGTCTCATATCAACTGCTGGCTCCCAAATCAAATTTAATCAAAATCGTATCATAGTAGACTTTGTGATATCAGCAGATGTCATATCGTCATCCACTGGATCAGTAGAATGGTCTTTAATCTCCATTTAAGCAGCAGTTTTACAGAAAAGTTGCTTGAGCTGTCCAAGGTCCTGAAATACTTTAATTTAATTATTACGATTTAAGTGGGTCATTATTTGTCATTGTGAGCACATTACAGCACAGCACACAGTGCACCACAACCAAACGTCACCTCTGCATTTGACCCATCCATGAAGGAGCAGTGGGGAGCTAACATGGGCAGCACCCAGGCAGCAGTACTTTGGGATGGTACTTTGCTCAGGAGTCCCTCACTGGTACCTTAGCCGGTCCGGAACTTGAACCAGCGACCATCTGATCACAGGGCTAACTCCCACTTTTTTCTTTTTTTCTTTTAAATACATTTGGATGTGATCCAAACATCAGATTACAAATATGCAGAAATCAAACATCTTGCTTTCTACAGCGACTTTTTTGGACTGACCACTGGAGCGGTTGGTTGTGTAGTTCAAAGTTTTTGTTTTCTTGTCTTTGTCGTAATCATCATCAATCTTTTGAAAGCAAGTGGGGGTGTCAATGCTTGTGAAATTAAAATTTGTAGAATCCCGTACCAAACCAATTATTAGAGTCCAAGCGTATTAAAAAGTGGCTATAAGAGAACACTTTTGGGACCAACCTCTTTCAGTCAGGTTTCCAAACCATGCAAGTGAAATGGGATAATGATTCAAATTTGGAACAAAATCTACATAGCTATCAATCATTTTAAGCACAATTAGTGACATTGTGGCTGGGTTCCATTCTGGAGGGAGCTTCCATAGTAACTTTGATTTTGCATTTAGGAACCTTTTGTGTTACAACACTGCATATATTTTAGAGCTGTAAAAACTGGGATTATATATGTTCCTATGCAAGTAAAATCTGAATTTTGATGCAAAGTTTTGAGGAAGCTAATTATAGCTATTAGCATGCTAAGCTAGCTATTTGTCATTTGAAGCAAAATCTTTTTTTCTGCCAAGTTATAAAAAACCTCTGAATTTTCATCCATTATACTAAACAAAATAGTGGGATTCTATTTTGTTGTGAAGGATATATCTGAGGCTGCCTTCCAGTTCACACTGTAACCAACTGCTGTGAATTTGCAGCTATTTTCCAAAAGGCATTTACTGTATTTTTAAAAACATTAAAATACTATAACCTTTTGAGAAAAGCTATAAACCCACAGCACTCTTGTATTTTTAAGTTGTTTCTTTGCAACTACTGAACTGTGCTCATTGACAGCAAAATTGGCTGAAAGATATAGAGAATTGAAAGGAGGTAAACTGTAAAATGCATTCTAAACTGTATTTTCCAAAAAATGTTTTAATAAGAAGAGCTTTTTCTTCAATTTTCTCACTCAAGAACTCTAAAAATATTAAGTATTGTTACTGAAAAAGATGAATTTTGCAGTAATCAACAAAAAATGACTATAATTATTATAAAAATCAAATATGTTTACAGTAACATGCTGTATTTTAGAATTACTATATTGTACACCCGTAAAAAAGTGTTTCACAGTGATGCCACAGGGGAACCCTCTTTTACACTATACATTACTGCAACATCCTTGCTTCACCCTTTCGAATACTAAGACTTCTATCATTCATTTCTTAGGAGGTGAAATTCTGTAAGAACCACTCTGGTTTGATTCTCATTCCCTTCATTTTCTCTCCATCTCCAGACAGCAACTTCCTGCTAGGCAACGCCCAGGGTCACCGTGGTTATCCCATTGTCTACTGCTCGGATGGTTTCTGTGAGTTGACTGGCTTCGCTCGGACCGAGGTGATGCAGAAGAACTGCACATGCCGCTTTCTGCATGGGCCAGGCACCAGCGAGCAGGTGGCACAGGGCATGGAAAAAGCCCTGGAGGGCAAGGAGGAGTATCAGGCCGAGGTGCACTTCTACAGAAAAGATGGTAAAATAGCTTTTCCAAATCCCATCTACACTAATGGACACTCAGCTTTTAACATATTTTAAGCCAAGAAATTTAAGGGCCAAGTCATTTTCAGCTGTAAATATTAAACCAACACAAATTGAGTAGATTTATTCATTGTTTTTCCTTAAGAATTTGGTCTCATTTGACACATAAAAAAGCTATAAATGAACAGTATTCTTAGTTCAGAGTCCAGTTTTCCAGTTTAGGATCTATTGTTCCTAATCTATTGTTCACAGTCTAGTGTTTCAAGATTAGGTTCCAAGTTTAGGATCTAAGGTTCCAAATTTAGAATCTAAAGTTTCAAGTTTAGGATCTAAAAATTCTAAGTTTAGGATCTAATGTTCTATTCTTATAATCCAGTGTCCAGTGTTTCCAAGTTAAGGATTTATGGTTCAGAATTTACAATCTAAAAATTCCAAATTTAGGATCTAAGTTTCCATGCTTTGCAAGTGTACCTAGAAGAATTGATGCTGTTTTGAAGGCAAAGGGTGGTCACACCAAATATTGATTTGATTTAGATTTCTCTTTTGTTCATTCACTGCATTTTGTTGATTGATGAAAATAAATGATTAACACTTCCATTTTTGAAAGCATTCTTTGTTTACAGCATTTTTTCACACCTGCTAAAAACCTTTGCACAGTACTGTAAGTTTCCAAGTTAAGCATCTAAGGTTCCAAATTTAGGATCTAAAGTTCCAACTGTAAGATTTCGAAATTCCAAGTTTACAGTTTACTCTTCCAAGTCCAGGATTTAATGTGCCCAGATTGAATCCAACTTTCACAGTGTAGAGCCCAAAACTTGCAGGCAATGGTGCATTAAAACCTCAAAGATATCATAAGACATCAGTGCTTTGCTTAAATTAGAGTTCACATAATTAGAGGAAGATTTGGTGTGTGAGAAATAAAGAGAGCAAGTTTTACTTCTCAATGTTAATTTGTCATATTTATGCTTTCTCCATTTGAACCGTAGAAGCCTCTTGCACTTCCGCGTGGCTGCACTTCTAATGAATACGGACACGGTTTTATCTTCCGAAACCTCGCAACATTAGCGGTGTTCGAGTGTGTGTGTGTGTCTATGTCTACCTCCAGAAGCACTAATGAGCAAGTCTCGTCTGTCTCAAAGACACGCTAATTAAGATTCCCCCAGAACATTCCTTATGTAAAAGTAGACTTCATCCACGTTCAATGGCTGTGTGGAAACAAAAGGGAATCCAAAAGCGGAAACAGAAATTAATTACCTTGGTATCATTATTTTATGTTTATATATTACACACACACACACACACACACATACACTACCAGTCAAAAGTTTGGACACACCTTCCCATTCAATGTTTTATTCTTTATTATCATGACTATTTACATTGAAGATTCTCACTGAAGGCACTATGAATAAACACATCTTAGATTCTTGAAAATAACCACCCTTTGATTACTGCTTTGTACACTCTTGGCATTCTCTCGATAAGCTTCATGAGGTAGTCACCTGAAATGGTTTTCCAACAGTCTTGAAGGAGTTCCCAGAGATGCTGAGCACTTGTTGGCCCTTTTGCCTTCACTCTGCGGTCCATCTCATCCCAAACCATCTCGATTGGGTTTGGTCAGGGGACTGTGGAGGCCAGGCCATTTGGCGCAGCACTCCATCACTCTCCTTCTTGGTCAAATAGCCCTTACACAGTTCATTCATAGTTTTGATGCCTTTAGTGAGAATCTTCAATGTAAATAGTAATGAAAATAAAGAAGAAACATTGAATGGAAAGGTGTGTCCAAACTTTTGACTGGTAGTGTATATATAAATATACTCAAGTCTCGTCAATGGTCTCATCATTTTCAACACATCACACCCCAAAATTGTTGTGCTAGCTGGACTTTTTAGACATGTGTCATTGTCACTGGTGTGTTGAGAACGAGCCAAAACCCAAAAAATAGCAGCTCAAGTGGAGTCCTGTGGTAAGAAACTGACCCGTGGTCAATGGGGTAGAGAGCTGACAGATTGGACGTGATGACAGATGGGTTGCAGTCTGTCGTTGTACTCCTAGAAGTCCCATTAGCTTTCATCTCTGCCAAATTATCAATATTAGGTAGAGTATCTCTTTGAAATGCTCAACAGGAATGGAAAAGTTCACATAAGCTTAAAAGAGATGTTTTAAAACATTGCTTTATTTTATGACTTACAATGTCTCTAGTCCAAAATCTTCAATGTTTGATTACCTCTAATGGTAAAAAGAATGTTTCTCAATGTCTTTAGTACAAAATTGAAGTAATTTTGTTAGAAATCAATGAATACCTCTAATGCCACAGAGTGGTTTGCTCACTCTGTTGACTTATCTTTTGGAATAAAAGCTGATGAATGTCGTTGAGATGGTAAAAGTTTGATGTCCTGATTTTGAGCCATATGAACATCAAATTCAGTCATCACACTTTTGAAGTCCAGTTAGCTTTTATCTTGCCACATTATCTGTGATAGGTACAGTATTTCCTCTAATCAATCAAAATGCAGTCAACAAAGCATTAGGCAAAATTCACAAATAAGCAAGGGTCAAAAACAAAGAATCCAACCAGAAAACCGGTCAGTAATGCAAGGAACAGAACACGACAATACTTCGCAAAAACATTTCAGGCAAACAAAGACGGATTAAATACAGGAAGCATAAAGTAACATATATAGAATTCAGGTGAAGCAGATCTTTGGAAAGTCCTGTTCGGGACTCCGGTTTGTGTCTCAGTGCCGAAACCTGAGCTGGACTCAAGTTGCAACCTGAAAAGGGTCCTGAGGAAAAAAGTATTAATCCAGAAATGATAATTGAGTGCAAACATTCATTTTTGAAGTGACAGTGAAGTGGTTCTCCAAGCAATTTTGTCAGAAATCAATGTCAGAATACCTATGATGCTAAATTGAATGAATGTTTTCTGAGATGTGTCCACTCTGGTGAATAATCTTTTAGAATAAGGTCTGATGTCCGTTGTCAGGATAGTGAAAAGCATAATCATTGGCGTTGACGTCCTAATTTTAAGCACTCAACGGCTTTTATTAGGCCGTTTCCAAAACAAACAAACTGTTACAGATGGACAGTCATCGTGCTGTGTTGTTGTAACAGCAACGGAGCACAGCATTCAGGTTGAGTACGCAAAGCTCCGCACAGAAAAATCCCCAGCCTCAGGCGAAAAAAATCCCTGCGGCGAACAACAGAAGCCACACGGGGAAACAGTTCAGAAACAAGATTATGTCAATATGAATATCATATTCATTCATCATTTGAAAATGTGACCGTGACAGTGGGAAAAATGTATAAGAATTGTGTCCTATGAGATGTTTTAATGTGTTTGTGTGGTCAATTTTTAGGAACCTCCTTCTGGTGTTTGCTGGACATCGTTCCCATCAAGAATGAGAAAGGAGAGATGGTTCTCTTCCTCTTTTCATTTAAAGATATCACGGACACACACGGCAAGAGCCACCACAGCAGCAGAACCGAAGGTACGCAATGTTTACGGCTGTGACGACTCTTCATACTGGGTTACCTACATGGAGGTTTAGATAGTTGTGCTGACATAACTAATCGATATAATCCTTTATTAAAATAGCTGCCAACTACTTTACTAGTTGCTGCATTTCCAATAAATACAATTTTAATGAGAGGATCTATATCCAGAGCGATGTTATTTTGGCACAATGATACAATGATACAATAATATTTCATTATAGTCAGTAGACATCTACTGTATATAATATTAAATAATTGTTATTTCTAAGACAAAACAAGAAGTGGGTAGTGTTCTAGTGGTTAGGATACTGGACCGAGAGATTGTGGGTTTAAATTCGTACTTCCAGTGCTTCCATAATTTGCTGCCTGAACAAGACCTTTAACCCTAAGTCACTCTCAGGGAAACTGGCCCTGAAATTAGGAAACTGCCATAATGTAAATAAATAAATAAACATGGATTTTTTTGATGGAGCGACTGAAATGAATTATCAGTTGTAATCGATTATTGACAAAGTTGCCAAGTCATTTACTAAACAAATGTTGCTGGTGCTTTCCAATAAACACTTTTTGAATGAAATGTCATACAAAACAACGATTCAATACGCTTACTTAACGTGTTACTTAACTGAAATATCACTTGATTAGCAAACATCGTCCATGAGACCTGGTTTTCCAACTGATAAACTAACTTAAACATTACCATACTAACGTTACAGCCAATTGGCTAAAGCACAAAGTATTTGCTTATAGAGAATAAAGTATCTATAAGGCACCAATGACACCACTAGCTTAACTTGTTAAAACTTTTAAAACATACTAATGCAGAATGGGCACCACAACTCCAGCAACTTTACAGTCTGCCTTTGCATTGTTTTGTTCCCCACCCTGAAATGCTCTCAAACCTCCGAAAGATTTTGCCATCATTTGTACATTCTCCTTTATTAGTACAGAAAGCACATCAAGATTTTTTTTTATTTGGAGATTACATCTACAACTATGACTAATCGTTGCAGCCCTAATGTCTGCATTTACCCAATCATAGAGGAAGCCAAGCAACTACCATGTTAAGATAACTTATTGGAAAAGAGAATCTGTGATAGCATTTACCAACAGAAGTAACAGTGAGCATTGAAACTTGTGGGAAAGTTCTAGAGAGTTTTGGAAGAGAGTTTAAAGTGTGTTTTTCCCACATATTTTTTTTTTCTTTTGTAGATGACAAGCGACAAAGCAGGAAGATCGGCAGTTCACGGTTGAGTGAGGCTACGAGGCGAGGTCGCTCCGTGCTCTGCCACATCACTAGCCAGTTCTCTCGTGGCGGCAAGAATGAGGTCAACCTGGGAGGCGTGAGTAACCCTGCGTGACCCTGTCTATCAGAGTTTGTTTTAAAGGCTTTAGATGGCGGTGATGATTTAAAAATGTGAAACATTAAAAATCCCATATTATACATTTTTTTAAAAGTTAAAATAGGTCTATGAGCTCCACTAAACATGTCACTGAAGTAGTTCCTCTCAGATTAGGCATTTTCACCTGCTTTTTGCCCCTCTATTTCAGTCCCTCTCAGAACAGACTGTTTCTCATTAATATTTCTAAATGCAAATGAGCCCCTGCTGCCCACGCCTCACTCTGGAACTGGGCGTAGACAGCTCGAGTTTACCTCGCGTGAAAATAATCAACATGGCTGCTGCTAACAGACTATCCATACAGCCATACATGTTCAACACAACACTCCGCCGGGAGACTTCTTCATTGCGATTCCTACGCTAGTGCTTGCAAGAAAACATGGCGGATCAGGAAGTGCTAGCAGCGCTAGAAGTGCTATCTGGACAGAGGTTCTCAGATAGAAGTGTGGAGTTATTCAAAAGTACCTTACTGGGACGTAGAGTTGGGGAGAAATCTAAACGTCTCGTTTAAGCACATGATTTCTGACATTAGTAAATTAATACTAACACAATTGACTACTTTTATTAAACTTACAGTGTGTGTAGAGGCAGTACAGATGAAAATGAATGTAAAAGTAATATAAGATTTTGGAGATGTTTTGATTTTTATCTTGTGTAACTTAAACTCAAATGTGTATGTTCTGTCCATTTCGCCTTTCAGAGTTATACATTTTGACAGTGGCGGATTTAGCAATTTTAGGGCACAAGGCAAATACAGGCATGGGGCCCTCCACATTCATTCTTTAAAAACACAAACAAAAAAACAAACAAACAAACAAAAAGGGCCATCCTTACATGGGACCTGTTAGCATATAACCTTGCTCCAAATGAAGACAGAAAAGTGAGGGTGAAGATACAGCACACAGTCACTAATAATGTGCTTGATTAACGATGGTTGCAATGGTCTCCCAAAGGAAATGAAGTTTCAGATAACACCAGCATTTGCCAAAATGCAGACAAAGTTTGTTTTACTGATCAAATCAGATACTTTAGTAAATATAACCACCGAGCAGTTACTGCCATACAGTATGGTGCAGTACAGTATGAGAGGGAAAAGGGTGGGACATTTGAGATTGACATTGGGTCATTCTGTAAGAAACTGCACAGAATATAAGGTGTGTGTATGTGCGCAATATTGAGAGAAGGGGGGGCAGTTTGCAAAAGTGAAATATTTCTAAGGCAGCTTGTGTATATTATATGTTTGAGAGAGAAATACTGAGAGAGGGAGAGAGAAAGAGTTTGCAAAGTTTGCAGTTTTGCGTTGACAATAGCCAGTAAATATCGAAACAAGCCTTATTCTCTTATATCTTTTACTGTCCTCTCGCTCTCTCCTTTTAGTTTAACCAGTGTAATATGCTTCATTTTGACCACTTCATCAGTTTTAGTTTCTATTTTACTTCCTGCATCTTTCATCTTTCGCAGTCATGGAATACAGTAGTTCAATGTAGTGTAACCTGGGTAGGGTGTATGTGCTGAGACAAATAGTAGATGCGATTGCCATTTGACGGATGATGCCATTTTGACGGATGCTATTTGAAAAATTCCCTGATTACTTAACAACAGTGACAGAATAAGCTAAACATGGTTTTGAAGTGTTCATAGTCGGGGAAGGCTACAGGTCAGAGACTCCAGGCAATTGCCTAGAATTGCCTATTTACAGAACCGCTTCTGCATTTTGATAAATGTGGTCACGGATTCTTGCCATCTTGGCCAAGGTGGACTCTATCCTCAGACTCCAACCCACAGCTGCCAAGAGCATGCTGTAATGCAATGACTGTTGTAGTTACAGTCTCAGATGCCACTTCTGACAACACCAATCATAAACGCCTGTTTGTTGAAAATAGCAGTCTTTGTAAAGAGAGAAAAATGATTTGTAATGATGTAACATTTTGCAACTACATTGCTATTTGTAAAAAAAAAAAAAAATACTGAAAAGGCTACTGCTTTGTAAAAGTAGTCACACTGCTGAAAACTACTGAAAAAAGTAGATAAGTTAGTAGCAGTTAGTTACTTGTTTTCATTAGGTACTACCCAGCACTGCAAATTGTAATATATTAATGGCTTAAAAGTATCAGCTCATTGAAGAGATTGTGTTTCTTGTCAGAAGCCCAGCTACATCCTTCTTTTTCCCTCATTTTTCCAGGTAAAAAAAATGTAATTCTACAAGATGTGTCTCCATTAAGGCTGTAATTCTGCATTTTAGTCACAAGGGGCAGCCATTAAGGAGAACAGTGCTATTCAGTGCTTTTCACCCTTTTATCTATTTCTACATTTTCAGCACAAAGCAGTAATTGCTTCAGTAATTGCCCATCTTATTAGCATTAATAATTATCGCTTTAACAATGTTAATTTTAATCTAGCAGATTGAAGCATTGGTCTTGTTAACATAGATCAAGATTTTTTGTGTATCTCCCTTTTTTGACCATTTTCTGGAAAACTGTCTGCCAGTTGGATATTTTCCCCCTAATCTACCTTGTGCTTCATGTTTCTGGAACTGCCTTGGTAAACTAGGTTTCTTAATTTAGCTTGCTACATACCTCATTCTTTCTTTGTAGGGTGAATTGAGGTTATTTCCCAGTTTTTGTCCCTGAGCATAACTTCTGGTGCCGCTAGCGCAACTTAAAGAAGACTGTCCGCTGATAAACAGTCAGTAGACTTTCTGGGTTTGCAGACATTTTTCAGCCTGTCATCGCTGACCCGCTTGCATGAAAATTCACTTTTTCTTCAGTCAGTTTTTGCTGATAAAAAAAAAATCTCCACCGCTAACACATTTAGCTAAGCTCGGCTGGACGCAGTCATTTAGCAGATGTCCTCATTGAAAACTGTTTACATCCTCTTTCGGTTTCTCTTCTTTTCATGAAGCAATTTTTGACCAAGTGCCAGGGCTCGAAAATCAAACAGCTGTGGGACTCACATAATGACAGTTACGCAAAAGCTAACTGATACAGCCACTGGTGTGGCTACATGAGGAATGGATGAGTCAGGGAACTAAAACAAGACTAAAACAATTTTTGGAGGGAGCTAATTTTTGGCGTGCTGTGTAGCAAACTTTACGAACAATTCTTAAAGATATTTCATGAGTTGCAGTTCGCTCAATATGTATTAAAAAGTAAAAAGTAGAAAAGATAAATGCTGTTTTTGTGCTGAGCTAGCTGTTAAACTAGGAACTGCTGAATTAATGTCAAGCTCACATAAGGAACAGGCGAAGCACAAGAAAGGTAATAGCACAGTTCTTCTTAAATGGTGGCCAAAATATGGACTGACAGCCTTAATGGAAACTCCCTTTTGTGCCCAAAACAGATAACAACAACCTTAATGCTGGCACCCTATGTGACCACAATATGGAATATCATCACCTTAATGGTGGTTCCAAAATAGTGAAATAAAATTTTTTGACCATAAAAAAGGTCTTTAAGGTCCAGAGGGAAGGTAGGATGATTCATTATCAAAACAAAGGAGTAAAAAAAACAAAGAAACAAATGGCTAATGCTCTGAAACATTATTCATTTATTATCCAAACCGCTTAATCCCGATTGGGGTTGCGTTGACTGGAACCTATCCTGGGAACTACAGGGGCAAGGTGAGGACCAACCCTGGGCAGGCACCAATACACTGCAGGGCATACACACAATTACACTCTTTCACATCTTATGGGGCCAATTTAGAGTCGCAAATTAACCTATATTGCATTCTTTTGGACTGTGGGAGGAAACTGGAGCCCCCAGAGAAAACCCACATGAACACGGGGACAGCATGCAAACTCCACACAGAAAGTCCCTACGGCACGAACCTGGGTTCGAACCCAGGACCTTCTCGCTGTGAGGTGGCAGTGCTAACCACTGCGCCGCTCTATTCAACATCATATGCAGTGATATATTTATATTTATATCTTTGAACCAAATTTAATTAAACAACACTGTAATCCCAATTAAGATTGTTCTGGGAATGACTAGAAAATCAACGTTTTCTGCTGTGCTGACTTCTGACCTAAAGGTGGGTTTTTGGGGGGGTGTTGGGTTTTGGGTATGGAAATTTGTGTTTGGTCCCAGGCCAGCACACGCATGCTTCATCCTTGGGTCAGTCGAGCTTCGCCTCCCCCTCGTCTGGCCGCTTTACTGCTCGTGCTTCCGACCCCACCTGCAAACAGATGGTGCTGCTTACAACACAACTTCATGTCGGCCAAAGCTGCGAGTGTGTAAACACAATGTCATGTCATTGACCTTTACACCACTGTGTAAAAAAAAGGCAAAACAAAAAATCCACATTTTATAGTTGTCAAATTACAAATTATAGTTGTCATATCTGCATGTATATATACACCATGAAAGTTTCTTGCTGCTAAAACACTGTCTCCGCAGCTCTCTGTGAATGCAGAATTTGAAAAAAAAAACAGATTGAAAAGGTTTGCTGGGTGGAAAGTCAGCATTGTGGTGGTTCAGCGTCTTGCAAATTTCCATAATGTCCTTAGCTCCATTTTTTCCTCTTTTTCCGTTTCTTGCTGTTTATTTACTCAGTCATCAGCAGAAGCAAAAAAAAACCTGAATTTGTGAAATGTTTGGACAGACGGATAAGAAAACAGACAGACAGATCGAAATAAGCTCGAGTGATAGATCCAGGAGTTGAACGTTTAAATAGAATAGAATAGAGTAGGGAAGAGAAGACAGGCAGAGCAGAAAGAGAGAAAAGAAGAAAAAAACATGTGAAACAGGCCGTAAACCGAAACGAGCGATTTTAGACCGAGTCCCTTAGTCAGGACGGATGGAGCTTTGGGGGGAATGAGCTTTTTTTTTTTTTTTTTACATCCGTGCCTCGCTGATAGCGCGATAGATGGATGGCGGGAAAAGGAGGAGATAATAGAGTGCTCTGTCATTCCTCTTCTACACCACAGGGAACGTAGGAGGAGTAGGATGGAAGGAGGAAAGATGGAGGGATGAGAGCGCCTTCCCACTGGGTTGAAGGAAAGCCGGGAATAGATTGTGTGTTTGTGTGTGAAAGGGAGAGAGAGAGAGAGAAAATTTGGGGAGGTGATTTTTCTATGGCTGTGCTTCAAATGACCAAACTGAGCCCATGTTGGTCCACATTCATTAGACAGCGGTGGAAAGTACTGCAACTAACTAAAATTCACAACATTGCTATCTTAACTATTTTTTTCAGTAGCTTATCAGTAGTAAAGCTATTTTATAACACTGTCAGTAACAGTTTTTGTTGCATGGCAAAACGCTACATAAAAAAACTACTATTTTTTACTGTCTTTTTATCTTGTTACAAAGATGGCTGTTTTCAAAAAGCAGGTGTTTCTTATTATTTGAAGGACTACTGTCATCATTGCATCACAGCACGCTCTAGGCAGCTGCAAGAAACAGTTGGGGATGGAGTTCAGCGGCCAAGATGGAAGCAAGAATCCGTGGCCATGTATTTCAATATTTATGATTCTGAAAGGCAAAATGGGCAGAAGACTTTTCAGTCATACTTAAGAGAGATGAAAATCAAAACTCTCTACCTCCAAAATGTGTTTGAAACCTTACTGTGATTTGGCATTCTATTGTGAAAAAAATAAGATTTTCATAAAATTTAATTTGCTTTGTAACTTAGGGCCTGTTTACACGCATGTGGATATTTTTATAAACACATTTTTTATAAGTTTTTTTTTTTTTAATTGGGTTTACACAACATTTGGGTTTTAAAAAGGCCTGTTTACACGTATGCAAATATTTTTATGAACACATTTTTATACGCTGATATTTTTTTATTTAAATCCCAGGAACTTAGAGGCACAAGGTGGGAAACAACCCTGGGCAGGTGCCAACACACCGCAGGCCACTGTAGAATATTGCAATAAAACCATGTTCTTAATGCTTATTTTGAATGGTATGTTCCAAAATAACATTTGACAACATGGTCTTATTGCAATATCCCGGCACTATGCTACATGTACTGTAGCACTGTGATATTTGTGCGATAAATAAAACATAATAAAATAAAACTCTTAAAAGAAATGACCTGAAGGATTTTATGATATCTCTCGAAATTATTCAGACAAACTCCTGAGGAAGAAAAGAAAGGCTTCATTGATGAAGAATGTCTGAAAATCCTCAGCTGCAAGGTTTTCTCTCTCCTTGATTCGCTGGTACTGTTTGAATTGGTTCGGACATTTCTCGTCATTCTCCGGCGCTGTGTTTTTTTCGATTTTAATTCCGTCCCATCAATTTATTTTATTTAATATACGGGAGTACGAGGCTCTCAAATTAGATTTTGATTGCTATTGATTCCCGAGCAGGCCTGAACGTATTACGGTGCCATCGCCACTTAAAAGCAAGCGTGTAGTCAGTGTGAGTTCGGTCCCTGATCGATACAGCCAGGGAGGGGGAAAATGAGACCTCGAGCAACTTATTACCATAGAAATCAAATCTGCGAACAGGAAAATGCATCACTGCTTTTCTTCTTTAGCAGTGTCGTTGCTGTCGTCATATTTCCCCCTTCCTCGGGGAGTCAGACACTCACCCCCCCACTCAGTCTCTAGCTGCAAGATACCATGAGGTTGATTGATGGCAGTTTTAGTTTGAGAGAGCAGTAGCGGGTGTTAAGGCCTTGTGTGTGTTTGTGTGTGTGAGTTGCTTTTTCAGGTTGTCCTCATTGTGCAAACCATAACTTAAATACTGTGCAACAATATTCAAAATTCATTCACTGTTATGTTTAGAATTTAATTTACTGCAAAGTGATTATTATGTGACACAATGTGAAAATTCTCGAACAATGATATTTTCATATTTGTGAAACATGCCAAATGTAATACTGATAAATTTCAGCAAATGTCAACTTATGACCAAATTCAACAACAGTTTGTAACAATAAGTTACAATGTGACATAGCTTGTTGGTGGCAAATAAGAAACGGTGGCACCTGTGCAAAGCGTCCTATTAACCTTTTTCGAAACATAAAAATAAAAAATAAAAAAATTAATGGGCTCAATGGCCACAAAACAAGAACTGAAACTGTCTTCTGTCAAAAATGCATGAGAGAAAGCACGCCAACGTGGGGTAGTGTAAAGGTGGACAGGCCTAAATTGAAAACTATCTAACCTAAAACAGATGCAACCAAACAAGATACCCATCAGATCCTCCTGGATATGCTCCCCAGTCTTGGGATTTCAGGTACAGCAATGGTTTGCATCTTACCTTGATAACTGGATATATCAGGTGGCGTGGCAAGGCCCCCAGTCAGCCCCATGAAGGGTCTGGCATTCCTCAGGGCTCAGTCCTAGGACCTCTTCTCTTTTCCTTATCCACTGGTTCTCTTGGGGGGGTTATAGCTGCACACGGGTTCTCCTACCACTGTTATGCGGATGCTAATCAAATCATTCTGTCCTTCTGTCATTCCGTCATTCTGTCAACCAGACGACCAACAGTTCTCTTGCCAAATCTCATACTGTCTGGCTGGTCATCTCTCAGGGCTGCCAACTTTTCCAAAAACCTTGGAGTGAGATTTTGGGGTGTGTGTGGCCGATATCGGGAGCAGGGAGCAGCGACGGGGGTGGGGTGTCGACGAGTGCAGCATCATTTGGTGCGCCACCTACCATAGAGGAGTGTGCACAGGAGGGAACACCTCTCTACCTGTTCAGCCGTGCATAAGACATAATTGATCGATCGCAAGTGGTGTTTGGCCCGACGCAATGGGCAGCCTAGCTGAGACAGATAAAATAGATTTTCAGCGTGAGAAATCGGAGGTATGGCATGAGAGTGTGTGAAGAAAGTCAGATGCATGTGTCTCACGTTCATTGCGCGAGAGTTAGCAACCCTGCATCTCTCCCTGGATGACATTCCACCACCTCAAGTTAAATCCTAATAAAATTCTTGTACATCAAAGGGAGTCCTTCACCAAACCTTGTCCTTGCCATTTCCTTTGAGAACTCTGTGATCATCCCTCAAAAACGGCAAAAAATCTTGGTGTCACTCTGGATGATGAACTGTCATTCTCTTCACACATTAGCACCGTTCCATATGATATTGTTGCCACATGTTTAAGGTGTGTTGGCAAGTTGCAAGTGTAATTTTGTATGCAACTCTGATTATGAGTATGCACAAATATTAAAGTATTACTAGCTGAAATTGCTAAATAGCTTAGCTATAAGGTAGCTTAAAGCTTGAAAAGCTACCATTTAAAAATAGCTCATACCCATATATGAAATCTAATACTGTGTACATGGCCTGTCCCCAAAAGCGTATGTACGTTCCCTGCGTACATGAGCATCCCGAGTGTGTGTGTACGTACGTACATTCGTGTGTGCGTTAAATCTCTAAGACTCAGCAGCAGCTTACAGTAAGCTGTGTCTTACAGCATGACATGCTACTGATTTATGCCTCATCATATCCAGAAATGTCAAAAAAATCGCACACTCCACCCACACTCTAATCACACTCCGCACACACTCCGTGCCGACCGCGGATCAGATTCACTTCTCCTTGGACTGGACAAAGCGCATTGCAAGCTAAGACCTGGCTACTGATCCAGAATCAGTCAGCACATTCAACGTTCTTCGGTCTTTACTGGGATTATGTTTAATCCAGCCAGTGCTAAAACGTCAATTCAACATATAGAAAGATAAACGCACACACGCTGAGCAATGACATGACTCATAAACGTATAAACAAGCAGACATACATAAGGATGTGTACAAGTGAACCTTGTTATAATCACAAACACACACACACACACATGCTCTTGCTGCTAAAACACAACCTTACATTAAAGTAAAATTTTAAGTAGACTGTATCACTAAAAACATGTTGCACATGTAACACTGTGTTTATGAATTACGTAATGTTAGGGGGTATGTGTGGTAACACACGTTTTACTATTTTACAGTCCCTAAAAACACGTGATGATGAAGGTTAGTGCACCCATAATGAATAATGACATGACTTGCTTTAATACATACTATAAACATACTAGCCTAGAAATAATATAGGAACATTATGTAATATTAATTATATAATCACATATAATCATACATTTAAAACTCTAAACAATTGTAATTTTGCTGGATTTAAACTTCCAACAAAATATTTATTCAAAATTTTAAACTAGGTTTTTCTTGCTAAATGTTCCTAAAAAATATTTTAAAAGTTCTATATATACTTTTAGAACACACACATCGACATCCACACACACACACCTCCCTGCAAAGTGCTTTTTCAGGTTTGTTTCTCACTCGCCTTCCTCCTCCGTTCTTCCTCTCAGCTTATTTTAGAGTAACCTATTTTCTCCCGAGTCCACTGCTACTGACCTGTTTTTTTGCTTCTCGTGCACGTGTTCCGAGGGTCGCTCCATCACCCCATGGCCACGCACCAACCCCGCAGGGCGTTTCACCACAATGCAGGAGTCGCTTGACACAGCTCACACACCCAGAAGGGATATATTAAAAATATGTTTGAATATATTAAAAATATTATATTTATTTAAAAAATGTGTTTATAAAAATGACCACTTGCAGTCCTGTTGAGATTGTAATGTTGCAGGAAGTAAGCGCAACCCCAATCAGATGCATAAAAATACATTTCAGAACCCTTGAGGAGGTTAAACAAACTTTCTACCATTGAATGTGTATGTCCATTAAATATATTATTTTTTAAATAAAAATTCAGATGATCTCTGAGATTCAGTAAAGGGTGTGGAGTCACCCACTTATGCCCACTTCATTTCATCTGGTCTATTATGCTGTTCAGTGATAAAGTTCTCATGTTATTAATATGAAAATTATGTGACTTGTGATAGTTATAATTTCACAAGGTATTGTTTAAGTTGTGAAAATCAGTCAACATTTGCCAGGTATTGACTCATGACCTTATGTTTCCTTATGACCTTGAGAAAACATCTTTCATTATCTTGAATTTATGAGCAAAATAACTCATGCATTTCAGTTAGACACTCAACAGAGCCTGTTAACATCAAGCATAATGGTGAAAGGTTTGAGACAAAAGGGGAGAGACAGGCCTAAATAAAGAAACAGGAACATGGGACAGGTGAACGAAGCATAAACCTAACTAAACCAAACCAACCACTGCAAAGGAAACAGGCAAACTTAAGCATATATTTGGTAACTACACTAAACTAAAGTCAATGAACCAACAGAACAAGATAAACTAGGAACAAGAAACTAAACATGTGACATGTGAAACTTAATGAAACGCATACATGAGACACATATCACTGAAATCTAGAGAACTTACCCTAAGAGGTCATCTTGTGTGTTTGTGCAATAAAGTGTTCCAAGTGCATCTGACTGTATTCCAGAGATCAGATTATGTCCGTTTGTGTTTTGGTTTTTTTAATATAACAGGGATAATTGATCATATTTTTTACAGTGTGATCACAGGAAGGAAAATAATGTCGACTTGTGTCTTCTATCGAGTTTCATAGAATTTAGAAGCAAAATTATTACTACTTGTTATAGTCCGTAGTTATTATTCCCCTATTGGCATTAATGGTAACATAGTGTAAAAGCTTAAACTCAATGAATGATTCAAGATCCCATGAGACCAAGGATGACTTGGGGACACGGATCCATATGTCGTCCCAGCACCGAATTAATCACAAACTGAGGTCAAGGGTTACCAGCTTTGGCTTGACCTCTGTGGAAAAAAAAAACACTAAATAAAAAACACTCTGGATCTTTAAAATATCTTCTACCAAATATATTTTTAACAATGGTACACTGAAATAAATATAAGGTACAAATTTATACATTTTTATTGTATGAAAAATTGTAACTTGCAACTTGTATATTTAGATTTACAAATTGCATGATAGGTTAGCATGTGTTTCGCATGGAATGTTTTCAGCTTAATGGTGGTATTGGGTAGCGATAAAGAGGCACATCATTAAACGAGTGTGAGCCAGTCAAGTCAGAGGTTATAGTTCTAAGATATGGTTTTTATTTTCTATATTGTCTTTTTGGAGTCACACTCAATCAAGCAAGAAAAAGCCCAGCAAATTGCTGACCGTCTGCTGAGAAAGAGGAGTCATTAGACATCTTTTTCATTGCTGTTTCTCTCTCTCCCTCTCTCTCTCTCTTCCACACAAGACAATTTCAGTCTTTCTTCATCTGCAATTATCATCAAGAAAGCATTTTCGCTCAATTAAAATGACCTGAAGTTTTTTATGAATACCAAAAATATTCTGATTGCAGCTGTAACTGCCACACTTGGTTTATATCCCTAATGGGGTTGCTGATGTGGTGTTGGCATGGTTACCAGTTTTGCGTTATTGGATACAGAAGTGGAGATGTAATAAGCATCACATTGGTGCAAGGTTTGTTCTATAACACAAAAATGCAGGTGTGTTTTCACGTAAAGCAATGACCAATGTGAAGCAAGTAGTCTCGGTGGACAAGTTTTGTATAAATGAGAATTTGACAATGGTCCTTTTTAAGTTTTGTAGCCACGAATGATATTTTACTTAATCAAATATTAACTTAAAATCATAACTTATTGCTAACCCTAAACCTGACTATAATCAAATTATAATCTACATTTCTTGGGCTATTATTGAAGCTATAAAAATCCCTAAAAGCATAAATAAACCTTTACAGTGTTGGTGATCTGTTTTGTTATTGTACAACACACTTTTAAAGTATTGCAATAATTGCACTGTTGTTCACTTTCGAATTTGCATAAAAGACTGCATAAAACCATAAATGTTGTGCATCTAAAAATGATAATAGAGTTTTTAACAAATGGACAATTGAAGTGTTAAAAAAATCGTTATGGTCAGCGCGAATTATTTATTATTTAGGAATTATTAATGAAAAGATATACATTTTCTGGCATAGCTATTTTCTTTGTTACAACTTTGTTAGAAGAATCGATTGGTAAGACTGCGTTTTAATATAATTTTATTGACAGAAAATTGATCATTTATTCAGTAAAGTTAATTGATTATTAATGTTCCATTTTTTGTAGTTTAAAAAGAAAAGTGATTATTTTAAATAGGGGGAGTCGTTTTTTAACAGACATTCCCAAAAGACAGCATTCAGTGTGGCGGTGGAGGCCAGTGGAAATCTCCGGTGTTTCCCCTCACTCGTGTCTGGAAAAAGGACGAAAGCGCTCGGTGGAAAAGCAGCAGAAAGGTGCAGCACGGTGAGGTCCACGTTTCTTTTGAGAAGATGTGTCAATTAGAAAAGTTCAAAGGCTGTTCTGCGAGAGAACAGCGGCGAAGTTGCCTTGGAAACTCGGACCCTCGCTAGCTGTAGCCGCGAATGATAATGAATGTGGAGGTTTTTCACAAGGTTATGATGAATGAGGCGATTACGTATTCACACAGCGCCGCAGAAGAGTGGCGAAGTTCCTCCGAATCTTCACTCTTACTTTGTGCTAACATGAAGATGGAACGATTTTTTAACATGAAAACATATGTTACACAAATTTTAAAAAAAAAGGTTCAGGCTTTTATGTTTTTGAGGTGTGGAGGCTCAAAACTCGGGTCAAAATATGCATTTGGTAAGATGGGCTGTAAATAAAAAAGCAATGTAATACAATAAAAAATCCAGCAAATAATTGATTGCAAATGTAAAGTTTTTGAATCAAACTATATAAGTAAAAGCTTTTTTTTAATGTTCGGTCTGATTTCGGTGATCATTCCATAAATGTGACCCTCCACGGCAAAACCAGTCGCTTCTCTCAAATTTTCAAAATGGAGTTATTATGTTGTCATGAAAGGGCATAAATCAAGCTTCAAAACGATACCTATATGGAATGAATCAGACGACATATGACTGAGATATCAACATTCAAATGAGTTGGGTTTCTTCTGTCACGCCAAGTGAGAAACGGAGAAATCTGCCTTTGAAGTTGACTATCGCCGTAGCACTCACAGACGCTTGGTGCGGTCGCGGCTACGTTTGTATTTACGGTAGCCTACGCTGCATTCACAGCCACACGGATAGCCTACCTGCGTTAGGTTAACTGAACCCGGGAGACGGAGATGGATTCCGGAGAAATATCTTCACGCTAGTGGATTTACCGTAAATATTGAAGTAGAGCAGTCAAAACAGAAACTTTTAACATTCTGCTGGAATTGAATTCCTCACCTCAAGAAAGTCAGGTTTTTAGGATGGAAAGGGTAAGTTTTTCAGCAAAATGTATTCACAACAGTACAGTATAGACCTTCCACTGTTTCAAAACACTAAAAACAAAAAATCCACATTTTTAGCTCACGCAACATAAACGCTCGTTTTTCTCGGAAACCTCCGTTGTGACAAGCGACTGGTTTTGCCGTGGAGGGTCAATATGAAAATGAAAGAGAGAATGTACATTTGTACATTTCTAACAGCATAATAATTGTTAAACCCTTACAATGTCTTATTTTATCCAAAGCATAAAACATACAGAAAAATACTGTTGATTTTTTTTTAGATTTAAAATAAAAATAATAAAAATTAAATTTGTTCTAGATATACTATAGCAAATGGTTAATGTAAAGTTCAAATGCTTGTTTAATGTACAAAAAAAATATTTTTGAACATATCCTTGGTCCCATATTATTATTAAAGGTCCCATATTATTTGGGGCAGTTGGTGGTGCAACGGTAGGGTGTTCGCCCTGTGATCTGAAGGCTGCAGGTTCCAGTGCTGGCAAAGTTAGCACTGAGGTACTCATGAGCAAGGTGCTGTCCCCAAGCACGGCTCCCTGAGTGCTGCCCTTGTTAGCTGCCCACTGCTCCTTTACAGATGGGTCAAATGCAGAGGTCACATTTCCTTGTGGTTCACTGTGTGCTGTGCTGCGGTGTGTTCACAATGACTAATAATCATTCACTTTAAGATTATGAAAAAGTCTCTTTTTCTGTTTTTGGACATCTATTTGGGTCTGTACTGCATTCACACACTGTAGGGTTAATTAAAAAATGGTCAATTGTATTAGTTTAAAAAATGTCAGAAACCATGCCTTTAAACAGGCCATTTAGATTTCTTCCCTACTTCTACATCACAGTATAGGGACATTTGAATAACTCCATCCCACTATCTGATAACCTCTGTCTACCAGATAGAACTGTTAGCGCTTCCTGATCCGCCAGGCATAGGAATCACAATGAAGAAGTCTACCGGCGGAGTGTTGTGTTGAACATGAATGGCTGTCTGGATGGTCCGTTAGCAGCAGCCATGTTGATTATTTAAATGTGAGGTAAACTCCCCGTGCTGTCTACGCCCAGTTCCGGAGTGAGGCGTGGGCAGCAGGGGCTTATTTGCATTTAGGAATACTAATAAGAAACAGTCTGTTCTGAAAGGGACTGAAATAGAGGGGTAAAAAGCAGGTGAAAATGCCCAATCTGAGAGGTATTTTCAGCAAACAACTTCAGAGACATGGAGCTTGTTTACACTTATGCAGATATTTTTATCAACGCATATCTGTTTATACGTTTGGGCCTTTTGTTTACACGTAAACCTCAAACGCATATTTTTTTTAAACACCCTCCAAAGTGAAGATTTTTTTGAAAAAAAACACTGGATTCTGTGTATATACAGTATGTAAACAAAAGGCCCAAACGTATAAGAAATGTGTTTATAAAAAATATCTGAATATGTGTAAACAGGCCTTTTTTAACAGAATGTCATGTAAATGCAATAAAAAATAAATAATAAATAAATAATAAATAAATAAACTTGTTGAAAAAATGTATAATATGGGACCTTTTAATAATCTTTTATTTGCGCATATTTTTACATTTGCAACATTCAACATCTTATGGAAATTCAGCTATAAAAGTGAACAATAGTGTAAAGGTGATTACATATTCACACAGCATCACTTCGCCTTAGTAGCAGAGGAGTGACAGAATTGCTTCACTATTACTTTGTGCTTTGCTAACATAATAATGGACCTGCTGGCAAAGGAAATTGTGGCTGATGTAATTTTGTAAAAAAAAAAAAAAAAAGTGGCATCATGAATGAGGTTTGAACGCTCAGAACCTCATGCATCAAATCATGCATTTGTGAAGGTGCACTATAAAAAAAATAACAGTAACAAAACTCTTTTACAGCTTTTCTCTTTCTCAAAAACAAAACAAAGGGATTCTTTAGATATACTGTAGTTATAATATAAGGTTAGTTTAGTCAATAAAAATTTGAAAGCTTTAAGTTGCTATTTATTTTTATTAAAGCATGAATAAACATATTCTGCATGATTCAAACTCAGTTACTGAACAATAGTGAAACAACAGCAAAGCATTTAGCATTGCTATTATAAAGCAACATAATTAGTTTCAAGTTTGTTACGTGTTACGGTTACATGTTACTTAAATTTGATCTTCTATAATTGGAATGTACAAACGTAGACAGCACATTATAAACCTACCATGGGATTTCGTGCAAATAAAATAAGCGTGATTCTTTGATTAATTCGAAGTTAACTCCTTAATCCTGGAACTCCTGCAGAACATGTTCGAGAAGCCGTCACTTCCCGAGTACAAGGTGGCGGCAGTGCAGAAGTCACGCTTCATCCTGCTGCACTACAGCGTCTCCAAGGCACTGTGGGACTGGATGATTTTGCTGGCTACATTCTACGTGGCAGTGACAGTGCCCTACAACGTGTGCTTCACGCCCTACAACGAGCTGGACACCACCGCCCGCAGTACCATCGTCAGTGACATCGCCGTGGAGATGCTCTTCATCCTCGGTCAGCATCCATCTAATAGCCCTCTTTTCTCTTTAGCTTCAGCTATAATAGTCGAAGATGGACTTCAAGTTTTTGCTTGAATTGAAAAATGTTCTGTTTTTAAATTTTACTTTAGTTAGAGGTGGCACGGTGGCACAGTGGTTAGCGCTGCCACCTCACAGCAAGAACGTCCTGAGTTTGAGCCCTGGGTCAACAGTAGGGCCTTTCTGTGTGGAGTTTGCATGCTCTCCCCGTGTACGTGTGGGTCTCCACCCACAGTCTAAAAGCATGCTGTATAGGTTCATTGGCGCGACCCCAGTTGGGATTCAGCAGTTTGGAGAATGAATTGATTTAGTTTTCTTTAGCTAAACTATATATTATTATCAGTTATTATCAATAGAGAAATTATTAAAAAATATTGTAAAAATGTATAAAAAATATTGACCACAAAAACCAAATAAACCTAAGGATTTTTTTCAACTTCCTCTCATTCCAGATATCATCCTGAACTTCCGCACCACCTACGTCAGCCAATCTGGTCAGGTGGTATATGACTCACGCTCCATCTGCATCCACTACGCTGCCACGTGGTTCTTTGTTGACCTGGTAGCCGCGTTGCCCTTCGACCTCCTGTATGCGTTCAACATCACCGTCGTAAGTATCGGGGTATTCGAGATTAGCCATGTTCTTATTAGAGGTGTAACGATACATTGATCAACATTGATTCAAAGATCAGCAAGCACCAGAGCATTGAATCAAAATAAAATATTGATCAGACGTTGTACATACTGTATTGTATTAGGAATTGTCAGTTTCTGAAATGAACCAAATGCAAATCATATCATAGGAGCATATCTGATATCACTGGCTCCTGAATTGAATCAAATCAAAGACTGTGAGCAGCAGACCGTGATATGGGCAGACGTCAACTCATCCGTTGCATCAATATAATTTTGTATAATGATGAAACTTGTGATTTACAATAAGGAAAAAGGTCATTTTGCTACATTTAGCCTGAATATGTGCCCTCTGGTGGCTGTATTGTCATAAATGAGGATCCTCAGAAAAACCCTGACTAGCATGAGAATGGCATGAACATCACCTTCCCACGTTTTGCCATAACTTGGACGAGTTGGAAAAAGTATTTTGATGGAAAATGTTTTATATTTTAGGCAATGTTTATAAAAGAAGAAACAGGAATATGAATATATATATACTATATATATATATATAGTACTGTGCAAAAGTTTTAGGCAGGTGTGAAAAAATGCTGTAAACAAAGAATGCTTTCAAAAATGGAAGTGTTAAATATTTTTTTCATCAATCACCAAATGCAGTGAATGAACAAAAGAGAAATCTAAATCAAATCAATATTTGGTGTGACCACCCTTTGCCTTCAAAACAGCATCAAGTCTTTTAGGATCACTTGCACACAGTTTTTGAAGGAACTCGGCTGGTAGGTTGTTCCAAACATCTTGGAGAACTAACCACAGATCTATAATCCTATAAATCCTATTGTAATCCTACAAAATAATATAATGACTATAATCCTACAAAATCCCTGACTTTGTGCAAGTGTACCTATAAATTGATGCTGGTTACGAAGGCAAAGGTAGTAGCACCAAATATTTATTTGATTTAGATTTTTCTTTTGTTCGCTCACTTTGCATTTTGTAAATTGATAAAAATAAACGATCATTGTTTATATTTCTGAAAGCATTCTTTGTTTACAGCATTTTTTCACACCTGCCTAAATGTTTTGCACAGTACTGTGTATATGCTATAGCATATTCTTTGTAAATATTATTTCTGTAGATAATATTTGCATACTTATCTTCCATATATAAACTTTTTGTGTATGTTGTGTGTGTGTGGGGTGTTTGTAGACATCCTCGTGCACCTGCGCTGAAGGCCAGTGCGTCTGTTGCGTCTCCTCGTCTCCTGCAAAAAACTGGATCGTTACTCCCAGTACAGTGCCATGGTTCTCACCCTGCTCATGTCCATGTTCGCCCTGCTCGCCCACTGGATGGCCTGCATCTGGTACGTCATTGGCCGCAAGGAGATGGAACGTAACAGCGCCGCCGACTGGGACATAGGTGATGCGACAGCACTCACATACAAAAAAATACATACTGTATGTACGCGTATGTACACACACACACACACCTTATGTTACCTTGGCAACAGTGTAGCTTTTTTGCCGCACCACACTGCTATTTGTAAAAAATTATGGCGGATCGCTAAAACTACAGTGTAGGTATTTGTAGTTAGCAACTGCCTTATATTCTCTCTCTCTCTCTCTCTCCCTCTCTCTTTCTCTCTCTCTCTATATATATCAATTCTCTGCTGTGGTTTGTTGGGCTCGTTTGTGCAGGAGATTTTTGTGGAAGTGTATGAAGGTTATTTGTGCAGGAATGTTGGTCTGACCTGCTTGCTCTGCCTCCCCCCTTAGAGAGGTTAGGTGAGCAATTAGAGCCCAGCGTCGCTTGTCCCGTGTGGACAATGTCTATTTTTGTTCCATGCCTCCCAACCTCCAGTTTTCAGTCTGTTTAGTAAAAAGAACATGTACAGTTTTCAACCATCTGTTATTGTTCTTTTCCAAAAACAATACAATACTAAAAATGTCAGCGTTTGCACAGTATTTCACACAATAAAAATCGCTCACATACCTCTTTTCCACCATCTTTTCTGTACATAGCATTTGAAGCTTGCTATTGATAAGTTACTGAAAAAAGTATTAAAAGTTTTTATTAGTCATTTCAGAACAAAGCTGGTTTAGTTAAATAAATAACATTTTATATCTCATTTCATTTAAAGGTCCTTGCAACTAGAGTTGCCTCCCTTATTTTCTAGCCTCTCATGACATCTCATGACTTCTTGGGTCCAGATCAGCAAACTTTTGGTACCAATTTGAAGCCGATTTTACAAGACTGGCACCAATTTCTTCCCATTAATAAATGTGGCACTGGTTCTGAATCCGGAACCGGCTCTGAAACTGTCCTGGCACTGCACCAATGCGTTGTAAAAAAACAACAACAACAAAAAAAGTGCAAATGGCTTTTGCGGGAGATACAGATCAACTGGCACCTTTTTGGGTACTTTTTCCCAGATTGGCTGTACTGCACAGGAACTGCTCTGGCATTGTCTACTGTGCAGTAGAAAGAGGGGTAGGACTCTCGTGGGAGGTACCGATTTTCTCAGTTGGTACCTTTTTGGGTGCTTTCCCACAGGCTGGCTTCACGAGTTGGGGAAAAGACTAGACACGCCATACGTGAACACCACTGTCGGAGGGCCCTCAGTGAGGAGGCGCCTACACCGCCTCCCTCTACTTCACCCTCAGCAGCCTCACCAGCGTGGGCTTTGGCAACGTCTGCGCCAACACGGACGCAGAGAAGATCTTCTCCATCTGCACCATGTTGATTGGGGGTAAGTTCCACCACCCGCCCTCCAAAATCCAACTCGCTAGCTAGGGTTTGATATGTACCAGTGCAGCTAGACTTTAAGCTGTACTGAAGATAATCGTCAAAATATACAGATATGTGACCCCACCTGTGAAAACCCGGCTAAAGTTGCCAGATCTAATTATGAGATAAAGAGCGTCAAAATGTCAAAAACAGACAATAATGAGTTTATTGCAGGAAATGATAAATTATGTACTGAGGTTTAGATAATGATTGAAATTTAATTTCTAACATGATACATAGTGAGAAATTTAATTTTATTGACACCTTTCCATTTTTCACTGAAAAATACAGGAAGTTGGCTTTGCTTTTCTAACATCTTTAGGATTACTTTCTATGCAAAAACACCGGTAATTTGGGTGTCATTCGGTTTAAGGCATCTTTCTATTATTAAAGTCCATACAGACCCTTAATTTCCAATGCATTGCTGCAATAGCGTCAGATCAAGGAGAGGCAGAAAACTTGCGACTTTAACCGGGTGCCACTTTCTGTATGGATTGCTTTGTGACATCTGTCTTCAGAGTCTTCTCCACATCTCCATCTTTCAAGCGCGTCTCCTGTGCTGATCCTCGTTTTGTTTCTGCTTTTGTCAAGACGTTTTTGATCATAGCGAGGTCTTTTAGTTTTATTAACGTCAGACATTTGTAATCCAGAATGCTTGTAGCTGCAGCTCAGTGGTAACTGGCAACCTGGATGCCGAAATGCTACTGACTTGGTGATTGGGAGATAGCGGTGGGTGGTGCTACGGGCTAAAATATAAAATCACAACGTATAAGTACATGAGTAATGGGCTGTAAATTAAAATTTAAAAAGGTGAATATTCTGGCTGTGCTAATTTTGTCAGTGAGATCAGTATTTCAAATTAACATGATTCCTTCATCTCTGATGACATATTAGGTTCATTTTAAGATTACTTGCCATAAATTTCTCACATGCAGCTCCTTTAAGCGGTTGTCAGTATTGGTCTACTGTCTGTAATCCTGACTGGTTGCTGGTTTTTTTCCTCTGTGCTCTAACTGGTGCATTTTTAGTCCAGTCCAATGTTTGTCATTGACAGTATTTGTAATTGTTTGGTTGTGGTTTTATTTTCTCTCCAATTGGATTGGGCCGGCAGCGCTGATGCATGCTGTGGTGAATGCCAGCGGCCATCATCAGCGCATGTACTCTCGGCTGTTCGCTCTACCATACGCCGCTTCGCAGAGGACCGAAGGACTTCATCGGGTCCGGCTGCACTTAGCTGAAACCGCGCATGCTAGATGCTTCAGACCACTGGTCGGTCAACACTTGACATCGATGTCCAGCAGAGTGCCTGAGCGCTTGTCCTCATTTTACAACCCAATTTATCCATCCTTGTACCCCAGCACCCACCTACAAATGGGGCCGAGGTACATGGAAGTGAAGAACTGGCTGTTGCCACAAATCCACTTCAGAATTTTTTTTAAGTGGGTGCTTTACTTTTTAAGTTTTTTAAGCAAATTTGCAACATTACTAACCTATATCAGTAGTGGCTTCTTTTTCAAATATAACTTTTCAGTACAAATAGCAATGATGTAGCATGACAAAATGGTACATAATTACAAAATTATACTATTATTTTCTCTTTACAAAGAGAAGGGAGACATTTAAAATTAAAATGTACATATGTCACCCTTTTAAAGGCATAAACACTACATACAAAAGGTCATTTATTTAATGTCAAACCCTGCGAATCCCACCCGAGGTCATAGGGGGGACCAGAGCCTATCAAGATTTTTACATTTATAGTACTAAAACCTGAAATAATTTAAATTCTAAAACAAAATTTAAAAATATGGAAAACTATAAATGTAAAATATAACAAAAAAAAGACTCCAAGGAATCCACATAAATCAGGTGTAAACAAGGATGTATGTTTTACATTTACTGTACTCAAACCTGCAGCCATTTCCATTTCAAACAAAATTCAACATTTCAAATTTTTACATTTAAAAATTAGATTCTTGTTTAAGTGTTCAGGTGAAAACAAGGAGTTTTTTTAACATTTGTTTTACACACTATGAGCCCCACCAGTGTTGATCCTTCTTTGTGTGATTCCCTTCCTCAGCTCCTGCATGACTTCCCGGACGAGTTGCGTGCTGACGTGGCCATGCACATGAACAAGGAGATCCTACAGCTGCCGGTGTTCGAGGGGGCGAGTCGGGGCTGCCTGCGCTCACTCTCACTGCACATCAAGACCTCATTCTGCGCCCCTGGCGAGTACCTGATCCGCCAGGGTGACGCCCTCCACGCCAGCTACTTCGTCTGCTCCGGCTCTCTCGAGGTTCTGAAGGACAGCATGGTGCTGGCCATCCTGGGTACATAATAATAATAATAATAATACTAATAATAATAATAATAATAACTGTATTTGCATAGCACCTTTTAGCCATACAGAAACTTCACAATAATAGAATTGTAAGATTGCAGTCTGGATCCAGGAGGGTGTCCCCTCCCCAGATAGATTTGCAGACATCAACTCTCCTTCTGGAACTTCACAAAGACTCTTAATTACTATATCAGAGTCAAACTTGCAACTCACAAAGAATTAAAACATGATGATGTTGCAGGTAAGGGCGATCTGATTGGCTCGGACCTGCCCGGCCAGGATCACGTGATCAAGACCAACGCTGACGTCAAGGCACTGACCTACTGCGACCTGCAGTCCATCAGTGTTCGGGGTTTGCGCGAGGTCCTGGAGCTCTACCCCGAGTACGCCAGCGTTTTCACCGCCGAAATCCATCATAACCTCACCTACAACCTGCGGGAGGGCAGCGAGGCGCAGGTCACACTACTTTACACATTTTTGTAGTAGAGCTAGCCAGTCCCTCAAAAAAGGCCCATAAAGCAAATCATTTAGTTATTTTAATTTATATTTTATTGTATTATTTAAGTGTAAGCGCTGTTTTTCATATAGTTAATAACTAATTAACTTAAATAAAGGAAGACTTTTTATTCATAATAATTCATTCAAGACACATTAATTACATTTAATTACTCAGTCAGGTTAGAACAAGCAACTAATTAATTGTAATTATTTGCAACTATTTGCTTATTTACATTTAATAATCAGTCACATATAAATATTTTTCCTCATCAATTATTAAATATTTTTAATTCTTTCATACTCTTTCTTTAATTAATTCAAATTTTTCAGCAGTCTCATTACTTGGATTTAATTACTCAGTCTAATTAAAATGTGAATAAAAAAGAATATTGTTAATTGGGCGCTATATCGTGAACATCGAGTACAAATTATCATGTTACACAGACAACATGTACATTACTTTTGCGTTTTGCTTCTCTGCCCCTCAAAGCAGACAGCTCACTCCCCACCCATCCAGAAAGGTCTCCTAACACATGCATGTTTTGTAGCAAAAGCGGACGTAAGCGAGCGTGCAGAGAGAGAAGTGAACATCCACACAATTATAGAGACATTAATTGGAGATGGAAGTGGACGACTTGGTTCCGAAGAAAATGACTAATCACTCGTTCTGATATTCTGTACACAAAAAAGAAGTATAACACAACATTTTTCGGGATGTAAACGCACTGTATGTGTGTGGGAGCTCGCAACTCTCATGTGGAACGCCATCACCCGCAAAAACGCTCCAGTTCAGTCAAATCTTCCCCTTTATAACAAACAAATCTCATATTTTGGCTGATAAATAACAACAACCAGCGTTCTACTCACAAAACAGATATTTACTTGATATTTTCAGCCAGATGCATGTTCATTGCATTATTGTGACGCATCTCCGGGTCATGCACGGAGGACTGTGGGAAATGTAGTTCTCTCCCAGAAAGAGAGAACATATCAAGAGATATAACGTGTGTCGCGATAATATCACGATATTATCTTTAGGCTATATCGCCCGGCCCTAGAACGAATGTTTGAAATAATTACAGTTATTTAGCAATTATTTATTTTATAAATCTTAATCCAATTTACATATTTTCTGTAATTGCAATAACAGTTTTGCTCTTTAAGTTGTACAAAATGTCAAAATCAACAGATATTCCTCTTCAGTTTAAAGTCAGAAAGAGAGAGAGGACACAAAGCGGCATAACGATAAAAGAACCTCTTTTTAATCCCTGGCAAATAACAAAAGGGTGGAAATGTGTTTTTATGCAGTCGCTTCTCTAAATCCCTCCCATATCTCTCACACTTAATTGAACCAGTTTGTGCATCTTTTGTCTTCTTTCTTTTGTTTTTCTAGGGTCTCATTAAGTCTGCAAGGTCTCCAAGATTCCCTCATGTAAGTCTGTGAAATTGTCTTTTATTTCAGGGTTTTTTGAGGTTTTTTTGCTTCATTCAGGATCAGAAATTAACACATTTATGAATGCACTCAATGTACTTACAGAAAATCCGGAAAACTGTGTTGGTGCCCAGACACTAAAGTTCTGCTATTATAATACAGTATCCACTTTCCTCAAAAATAGTCCGTTTTTGACCACAAAAACATCACTCAATTTTTGGAATTTGAGAAATATTTGAAAGATGACCAAATGAATGTGCTCCAATTTAAGACTTTTTATAAAGGATTTCTTGTAATGGCAAACTTTTACAAACACTAGCAACATGTATTTAATACTTGACTACTGTTTATATCAGATGATTTAGTACTAGTATTTTTTACTTTAGTAATGGGGACTGTTTATGTTTCATTTTCTCCTGGTACTTCAATTTAGAAAGTATTATTTTGAAACTTTTGATGTAATAATCAAAAAAGGAAAAATAGATGATAGCTTCTGTTAATATTTAAAAAAGGAAAATATGCCATAGCTTCTGTTTAATGTTTTTTTTTTTAAGAAGAAATAAAAATATAGTAGCTTAATTTTTTTGTTTGTTTTGGTTTGATCTAATATTCAACTTAGAAAACATCTTTTTGGAATTTTTGATATAAGTATTTTTTAAAAAGGAAAAATTATTACAATACAATTGTATACAATTACATGCAATTATATGCTTTTGCAAATGAAATATTACTTCTGTCACTGCCGTCTTTTGCCCGTTCAGAGTAAATGTCAGAAATTATTTGAAATCTATTTCATTAACTTTCAGTAAAAGGTTGAAAATACAAGCAACTTAATAATAACAACAATGCCCACTTTCATTAAAAAAAAAAAGATCAGACACATTTTGAATAGAGTCTTTTCTTCCAAGATTTTTCAAAAAGAAGAAAACGGTTTTCTTGTTATCCGGCTGTGATGTTCATGGGGGTTTGAGTTCTTCTCCCACCTCCCTCCTGGGGTCTAGCGGTGGGACTCGCCCCCTCAAGGTGGAAACTCATTACCACGAGAAGCTCTGCGGTTATTGCTCTCCTCCTCCTCCTCCTTCCCCCAGTCGACGAAAAACTGGGTCGATGGCTTTTTTATATTCACCCGGCCGGGTACAGTAGAGTCGTCCTGCCTTTACGTCAGTGACCTGCTTTGCTTTCCATAATGTTGCAACCAGAGCGTATTCAGAAAGTCCAGAACAGCAGTTTTGTTGCAGGGATTCATGAGGACTTTATTTTTGGGTGGTGGTTTTGTACCAATGTTTTTGGACTCAAGCTGTCATATTTGTTCTCATTGAATTGTGCATACAAATAGGACAAAATGGAAAATTTTGGAAAAGTGGAAAAATGGTAAAATATTTACAATCAACACAGCATTTATCAAAAAAGAAGCAGTTGTCTGTTTTCATATATTTGTCAATCGCAAATGGGGTAAAAAGTGAAAAAATAAAATAATAATTTAGCAAAAAATTAAGGTAACCAAAGAAAAAAACTTACAGAGTACCGAAAGGAACAAGGGAGAAGAACTTAAATAAATGTGAATTTCACATGTGCAGGAGAAAGTATCATGTGCATCATGTGTATCATGTAAGCGCAAAATGTTTTTTTGTCAGCACAAGATGTTTTTCCATGTGTTTTTGCATAAGCACACAATGTGTTCGCCTGCTCACAAGAATCAGCACGAGAAATGGTCGCATGAACATCAAATGCTTTTGTTTGCTCACGAGAAGCTTTCATGTGAACATAAGATATTTTCCTGTGAGCACAAGAGGCTTTCTGGTCAGCAAAAATGTTTTATGTGTGGGGTTTTTGTGTGAATATGAGATGTTTACTTTGAGTACGAAATGTTTTACGTGAGCACACCATGTTTTTGCCTATTCGTAAGATGTTTTTGCATGAGCATGAGTTGTTTTCAGTAGCTGAGGTGGCCATGTCTAATTGCAAGCACTCAACATTTTTCTTTATAGCAGTAACACAGTGAACACAAACACAAACAATAATTTTGAGATCTCAAAGGGTCATGAGCTAGAATGCTTTGATATGTAAAAGCCAAGCAAAAAATGTACCAAGAAATTCAAGTTTCTGCAGTAGCATTTCCAGTGTCTGATGTCGTTGAACTTTTGCATACGTCTTTGTAGTGATGTAACAAATTTAGTGCAGTTAGGCAAAGAAGTAAAGGGAGTTGTCTGGAGTTGCAAAAGTAGTTTTTTCTCAACTTGGCCCACCTATTTTTTTCTCCTTCCCCAGAACAACCGAGTTGACTCCATCGTCTCCACCGACAGCAAACTTCCCTCTATTGTTGAAACCTGCAGCGACCCGGATGACTTTTACCGCCTCTCACCCTCCTCGAGGTCTCGCCGAAACCTCCTCCTGCCCAACCTGAGCAGCCCGGTGCGCCGAACCTCTCTCGGCAACCTGTTGGGTGACGAGCTGAGGCAGTTCAACGCCCTGCGCCGCTGTCGCTCACCCGCCCGGGGCAACTGTCGAAGTCCCTCCCCGAAACAGCAAGCCAAATCGGAGCATCAGCCCTGCACCGCCCCCAACACCCCTCCCAATCCCGGCACCGCCATCCAGAGCCAGGCAGGGGCAGGTGGGGTGCGCAAACCCACCAAACTCCTCATCCCAGCCCTCAATTGCTTCGGACCGCCAGACCTCAGTCCAAGGTACTGGGATGTCAATGGCGGCCTCGTCCACCAACCGTTCTTAAATAAGAAATTTGTTCTTAAAACCCATTTACACAGTTTTCACCAAGACTGACGTTTGCCATCGCTATCTTAATTGAGATTTGGTTTTAGGTAAGACAGGGACGAAAGCATGAGATGTTGATGAGAGAATGATGTTGATGTTGATTGTTTTCATATGTGCTTGGAATGTTTTTGTGTGAGCATTAAATCTTCACCCCTTCCACAGTTTTTGTTATAGAGACACCATTCAAAATGTCACTCCCTATTTTTAAAATTACTTTGCTATTACTTTTCTATTTTGGCCCCGAGGAGGCATCTTCATCAAGGATGCTTTTCCCTTTTTTTCTCCAAAAAGTGGGTGTCTCCATTAAGGACGTTTTTCCTTATTTTCTTCAAAATGGGGTGTCTTCATTCAAGTTGTCATCCCCTATTTTGGCCACAACGGGGACATCTCCATTAAGGATGTTTATCCCAATTTTCTCTAAAAGGGGCGTCTCTATTGTATAAGGCTCTATCCACACAGGTGAATGGATGAATCTTGGATAAATGAATGCGCTCTGAACGCCCTACATGTTTTTGTTGCATTTTGTAGCCGCGCTTGATTAACTTCAGTAAGGCGTTACATTGTCATTCGTTTGATGCTGTTTAACGCCAGCCTGCAGCCCACTTTGTAATTTCGTGTGTTTACCTGTGGGGGCAGTAATCAGGCTGTTTAAAGTGTTTACCTGTGTGTGGAAATATGAAGGAAATTAATGTCTGTGCTGCACAGTTGGTTTGGCGTAATGACGTCACATGGAATGGGAGTATTTCTTATATATTTTTTATAAATTAAGTTTAAAAAGCAAATCTTGTGGCACATGAAGGTCAGTCTTTGTGCTGCACAGTTGGTTTTACATCACCCACTGAAGCACATAATAGGAATATTAAACTAACTTAACGGAATCATGGGATGTATGCAGTCCTCCAGGACGGCACCCGAACCCCATGTAAACGCAATAGCAACGTTTTCTGTGCATTCGACTGGATTCCGGCAGAAATTGGCGCCAGGAAAACGTTGCTTGCAGCATTTATTTGACGCCATCCGAACACGCAGGTCACGAACACCTGTGTGGACGCTCTGATGTGCTCCAATGAGCAGAACAATGGTGGGCGTTCAGTCCGCACTCAACCATTAAGTCATTTTGGCCACAAGAGGGCGCCTTCATTAAGAGACCTGTGCTGCTGTTTTTCTTGAGGTTAGCCTGCTCCTGATGTGAGCTGGAACTTAATGTAGTAGCTCATTTCTATCAACTATTTTAACTACAATTAGCAGAAACAGCAATAACCAGCCTTGGTCATTCTGTCCTGTTAACATTTTACCCTTTTAATGTTTTCTTACCTTTGCACACAGCAAACACTCAGTTTCTTCAGAAATTGCTAGTATAAGTAAATTGTCTCGATATCACATTTTCTAAAAATAAATAAGGCCTGTCACTTTTTGACAGAGTGGTGGACGGAATCGAGGACAACGGACGTGTGTTTCACTTCAGTGCTGAGCACAGCGGCACCAGCTCCCGCACAGTGGAATCGAGAGGTAAGTGATGAGCGTAGAATGTTGGCAACCAAATGAATGAGTGAATAATGAAACTCACTTTTCTAGACATCCAACGCTCTTCCCAGTGTTACCAGCATCTACATACATACAAGTAGAGCTGGGCAAGATGCTCAAAAATATTATTTTTCTATATTGATTAATCTGGATATTTATCGTAATATAGAATTGATTGGTACTCAGTCTATGTGTTCTTTTTTTTTTTCAAGTTAAGACCAAAAATGTTTTGGTTTATGTTTTCTTCTCAAAACACACCCTCATATTCTACTTTAGTTTTATTATGGAACACAAGTGGCATGACCTGGAAGTGAGTGTTACACGCAGAAGAATGTAAAAAAAATAAATAAAAAAAGCAAAGCAGGAAAATTACAGTCAAACAAGCTTTAACACCACTTCCATGTTAGAGGATTTAGAGAGAAAATCTGAAAACGCATGCCAAAATTTCCACTGAAAAAACATCAGAAAAAAACTAACATTTTTAAAATTATGGGCAAAATGAGAAACTGAAATCTTTTTTGTTGTTTTAGAAAGAAATATTGTACGAAAAACATGGTTTATAATCATGCACAGATTGAACTCCCCAGTTTGAGATGCAGAACTCATTTGTACTTATGCATTTTTTAGAAATTCCTTGTAATGTAAATGAAATGCCACCTTAAAAAATGGAAAGTAAAAGCCTTTCTCACATGTCCTTCAGGGCCCAATGAAAGTTTCATAAACTGTGTGAAGGCACTGGCCAGGGCACAGGTGAAAAATGAGCGATCTTTGCTTCGGGGGGAAGGAATGGGGGGGTTGACACTGAGCGAGCAGCTGTCAGGCAGTTTTGCTCCAGATGCCAAGCTCCATCAGCACTTATGAGAGAGAAAGAGACAGAGAGAACCTGAGAGCACACGGCTATCTCCAGAGCAACAAAGGGGTGAAGCGAGGCCACAGCATATCTTTACTCACAAAAGAAATTAATGTTCGCTTGGAGACTAAATGTTATTTTTCAAAACAAAAGAAACAAAGCCTTTATTGTAAATGGGATTGTCCTTCCCATTTTTGGCCACAAGGGGCCGCCACCATTAAGATCGTCCTTCCCATTTTTGACTAGAAGGGGGCACCACAATTAATGATTTTTTTTCCTTTTGGTTTGCCCATTCCTGATGTGAGCTTAATTAATTGATTGATTGATTCAGCATCTTGTAGTTTAACAGCTAGTTCAATGATTAATATAATCCACAGAAATATCTTTAAAAAACCTTTATTGTTTCTTCTTTTTAGTGACTTTTACAATGTTCTTACAATGTTTTTTTGCCACACAGCAACTCAAGCAATTTCTTCGGGAATCGCTCATCCCATTGTAAGCACATTTTATTTGTTCAGATCCTCTGCAGGTAAACGCCACTCTACTGCAGGAGACCGAGGAGGTGAGACAGAGCATCAGTCAACTGAACAAAAAGGTACACACACCAAACACACTCACACACACACACACACATTTTTCCCTAACTTTTTTATGCATTTCAGTTCGACACATGTCAAATCAAATTTAGAGCCGTACACAGATGGACTCAAATGTTTGGTTGAAGATGGCTACAAAAAATTTGCACGCACTGGCTTCCTTGTTTGGAAAACACATACACACACACACTCAAACACACACACACACACACAAAACACAGATGGGCACAGGTAGGATCGGTGAGACTCGGCATTAATTAAGACACAGGGGGTGCTTCTGCAGTGCAGATAAAAAAAAACGGATAGAAAATGCTGACTGCAGGATCTGCCAAAAAAAGAAAAAAAAAAGACTTCCCCCTCCTCCTCCTCTTCCCACCGTCTTTTCCTCCTTTTCCCACCTCCAGCCGTCTCCTCCTCCTCCTCCTCCTCCTCCTCCTATTTCTGTCCTCTCCTCTCAACCTTCCTGCCTCTCTCCCTGCCATCTCCTGGGCTTTGTGTTTTTTTTCCGAAATGAAAACAGGCCGGGAGATTTATGTTCGTTAGGTAACCGAACAGACGCGGATGCTAAAGTTCACGGGCATATGGCCTTCATTTTACACTTTTTCTTTGCAGTTTCTCTCTGGGAGACAAAAGAAGAAATGAGTTACACAAACAGATAAAACTGTAAAATTTTAAAAAATGTACTGGCAGTTTGTTTAATGGATTTCTTCTGTGACATTGTAGATCCGTCATCTGTGCAGATTCTTCTGTAAATTTACACATTATTATTGTGGATTAACATTATTAACTTTTATAAGGTTATTATAAATTCTCATACTGCAATAATAGCATACATTTTATTTTGATACACATTTAAGCTTTGGCAAAAATGCAGTGCACACTGCAGATGCTCAGTTCTGAGTCACACCTAGCGACCAGTGAAAAAAGTGTTTGAGCCCAATACTGCTCATAAGAATGTATAACTTTGGCATGTAACGGTCACTTCCGGCTTACGCAAAAAATTAATGAGTGCACATTTTCTGTTTCATCCATTTTTCATTTGAGCGTGATCTTTTTTTTCCAGCAAAACACTTTTAATCAACCTTTATCTTCATTTCTCTTTCTTTCTCTTTTTCTTTTCTTCTTTAGATGACCCATCTCAACCAGGAGGTATCCCAGCTCACAAAGGACCTCCACTACATGATGCACCTCCTGCAAGCACATGCAGCCGTTCACCAGTACACCGTTTCCTTGGCATCCTCTTCTTCCTCCTCTTACCCTTACGGCATTGGGCACATGGTGCCCAACCCATCCACAAGCACCGGTGTGGCATTAAACATGGGCCCAGGCGTGCACCTTCACCACGATGCCCACCACGGGCACCAGCACCAGGGGGATCACAGCCAAATGCCTCAAGGAGACCACGCCTTCCATCAACATCATCATCACCAGGTGGACCATGTTGTCTCTGAAAACATCAGCCTCCTAGGGTCCAGCGTTTGGTGCCAAAATGGAGGACAAGGTATGTAATCAAAATTTAAGAGGGTTGTGGTGGAGTAATGGTTGAAGAGTTGCCCACCATGATCAGAGATTTGCCATTCAGATTCGGGACTGAGAAAAAGTACCAATGAGGTACCTGTGAACTATTTGTAAGAAATGATAAGCTACTGAAAAAGACAGTTACATTAGGTGCTCCGCTACTTATAGTTTGCTACTGTCCAGCCCTGCATATTATAGGGATTCGCTTTGGAACAAACAATGGAAAAGTCGCTGTCACATTTTCCGATAAAAAAACAAGGTACTGTCCCCAAGCAGCACTGTCACTAGAAGGGTCAAATGCAGAGGTCCATATATCATTTGTACTGTGCTGTGCTGGGCTATGTTTACAATGACTGACATCACTCTTTCAATTGCATTCATGTAATTTAGTGGTAGAATGCAAGAGTTCATGGGAACTCTTCCTCCAATCCTCAAATCTTCTTCCTTCCTTCCTCAAATCCTTCCTCCAGAATTACCACCACTAGGTCCCTCAGCAAGAGCCCTAACCCCAAGTTGCTCCAGGGAGACCTGTAATGTTCCTGTAATTGCTCTATAAAACAGTGTCTGCTAAATGCTGTAAATGATCATGTCAGAGTGTCTGCTTCAACCAAACCCCAAATCTTGGGAGCTTGAATCAAAGGCAACTAGACTTCTTTAAAGGTTAAACAAAGTTACCATTAAGCAAGGTACTTTGCCCAAGCATCACTGCTCCTTTATAGATGAGTCAAAGGCAGAGCTTGTGTTTCAATGTGGGACTCTGTGTACTGTGCTGTCTTGCGTTCACAAATAATCATTGACTTTAATTTGTTTAATTAGGTAGCAGGCTTGCCTTTGGACCAAGAGTCATTATTATTGTTTGGTTCCTGAGCAAGAACCATAAACCCCTTAAGTTAGGGTGGTGGTGGTTTGCTGGTTAGGACACTCGCCCCTGGACCAATAAAGGTTGTGGGGTTCGAATCCTACCTCCAGCACTAGGATCACTGGCAACTCAACATCTTTTAATGTTCTTGAAGAACTATAAACGCCATCACTGAACACAGGTTGGGGCTTACAACACCAATTAAGAGCCTCTTACAATAGCAGTTAAAAGATCTCTACTGAGGGAATTTTACTGTGAAGAGCAACCACCCTTCAACTAGGATCAAGTGAATCTAACAACTCACATCTTGATCCACACTTTGCTTTGTGTGACCACAAACCTGTTGGATGGCAAGGTGTGTCAGTGATCACTTTCAAGAATCCAAGAAGATGGATCCACTCATCAGATGTTAAGAACTTTCAAATGAAAGGAGAAATGTCTTTAAGAACCTTAATTTAAGTCCAGTTGCATTTGATTCACGCTCTCAAGATTATCATGTCCTGGATGACTGACAACCTATACTGACAAACCCTGAATCTTTACATTGCAGGTGCATGCCAGACTGGATGTGTCCCAGAGGATACAGAAGCAACAGGACACCACCAACAGCCCGATCCTCCTCCAGGCAGCCCTGATCCTGGCTCTTTCAAATGGAACCCTGTCAACGATCCTGGCACGGGATGGAGCGCTTCCTATCGGGACTCTCAACAATCCACCTTGCTCCAGATCAGTCCGGGCTCTCAGGAAGTGCCTAGCTCTCAGGGTGCCCGTCCCAGACTGGAAAACCCAGGGCCATCGCTGGGCGTTGGAGTTGCCAGCATCAGTCGCTCACAACCACTTTTGTGCACTCCATCTTCATATAGCCCGGACTATGCCCATTTGCTTTCTAGTGCTCCAACGTCCACTCATTCCTTGCTGACCACCAGTCATAATTATTCCGTCTTCCTTCAGCCGGCCGAGCCCTCGTCACCCTGCTCAACACCGGCATTGAGTGAGACATGCAGACCATGCCAGGATTCTGATGAGCATCACTTCCCCGAAACTGCCAGTCTTCTGGATGAGGATGAAGGTGAGTCTCGCGTCCTCCTTTCAGACCGTTCCCCACCTCCTCCTCCGAGACTGGACTCTGCCAGGGTGGATCTACCACTGGGGGACTTGAGCAGGGTTGGCCACACCAGTCGGGAGTGCCTATTAGCCGGGCAGGGTTCCATGGAGAGCCGGGACAGCGAGATATCTGGGTCCGGTTCGCGGAGTTCCAGCTCCGGCTTGCAGTCTCAAACACAGGGTTCAGAAACATCCTGGTGTCTTGACCTGATGGAATGAACATTGTGAGGCCTTGTGAACCGGGACACTACTCAAAAACACTCTTGATTCCGAAAAAAAGGTTATGGTTTGCTGTGTTTGTTTTGCAGTTTGGATGAGTGACTTTAGCATCGCTCGTTTCTTGTCTTTATTGTTTGGCAATTCGTTTCCAACATTAAAACTCGAAAACCCCCAAAACACGTCTTTTATCAATACATGCTTCTGAAACTGAAATGAAAAATGAAAAATGAAAAGAACATGTTCTATTCTGATTTCCCATTTTGCATTTGAATGAAAAATGGAAAAAATGGAGAACCCACTCATTTAATTTTTTCATTCTTCGTTTTGTTCTTTAGCTGTAAGATGGTTACTCTTCATCTTTGGTTTTCACCTTTATTAAACAGCCTTCTGCATTTTTGTTAATCTTTTGAAATATGAGTATGTATTTTCTGTTTTCTACTTTATTTGAGCATAAGATGGGAAATCGGAACTCATTATTCATGTTTTCATTTCAGTTATAAAACAAATACTAAAAAATAAAAAGTTTTGGGGGGTTTTCTGACTTTTGGTTTTTATGTGAACATTGAAGGAACAAATGATATGCAGATTTCGTTTGGTCCCGTCCCTGTAGACGACTGTAAAACTATGCAAGACGCATGTCAATTGTGCAATTACAACTTATTTACATAATCAGTACTCAGTATAATGCAAACTAGCTAGCCTTTTGAAACGACACTTGTTGCTGTGGTTAAAACCTAAAGCAAATGCTAACCCATCCAGGGTGTTTTCTCAAACATTATTTTTGGGGCATTTTGTAAAGAGGATTGTTGCCATTGGCAATCCGTCGTAGCATTGGAACGTAGCATTTGGTAGTGGCTCCAGATTAGATAAGGCCTTTGCAATTAAAACTCTATTTTTCTCGTAGGTGACCTAGTTTTACGTTTCTGTATTTCTCTTACCTCCTTGCATGGTAAAAGTTTCTCATTCTTTTTTCCTAAGGAAAAGGCAAAACGACTGAAATGTTGTTAACATTATGAACATAAGAAAAATGGAAAGTTGACACAATTTGCAAATGCTTGAAGATTACAGTATACCCGAATGGCTCTTAAAATGCACTGTTGTTAGAAGTTTTGCTAACTCTTTAATAACAGGTTACAGTGGCATGCAATTCTGAAATATACTGTTACAATTTTATGCATAAGCTAAGTCTTAAAAGAGTTTCCCAAACTTGTTTTTAATTCCAGTAAAATGATAACTTGTGCAATGAGAGAAGTTTCTTAAGATTATATGCTGAATGTTATTAGTACAAAATGCCTCTCCAATTGAAAAAAGCAATATGTTTTATTCTCACAGAAAAGCAACCATCAAACCCATCCATTATTCTAAAGAGAACTCGTCCTAAAAATGTGAATTCCTGCTATTTCTGTTGAACAATTGCCCAAAAATGTACTTTCATTTGCTACAAATAATGCCGGTGCTATGATTTCATACAGAAGGCGATGTAATGGGAACATGGCTTAATAAACTGCATGCTGTATTACTTTACCATGAGCAAGATTAACAATGATTGCACATCAAGTTCTTTTAAAATGATGTAAAGTTAACACCTTTAAGGCCTCATAAAACAAGGTATGGGCATTTGATGAATATCTTTACGAAGCCAATCTGAGAAAAATGACATCTGGATGTGGCAAAGATTAAAAATCTGCTAGAATAAAGTTGATGCATTGTGCATGTTTAACATTTACTGTATATTATGCATTTTTAAAGCACATAAACACTGTAGAGAATAAATGAGAAAGGGTCACATGACACTTTGACACAAACTGTTATTAATGTTGTTGCTCTTACTGATCTCTTATTACTAATGTTTTTTCAATCACATCTTCACATTTACACAGCTGGGGCTAGGACCTGGAGGGGAAGCTACTGCTGTTGAGCAAATCCAGCATTTTGTTTGGTTGAGGAAATACTGTAAAGATAAAAAATTTCACTGGAACATAATTGGTAGGTTTAAAAATTGGGGACAAAATAATAAATATAGTAATGAATATAAACTTGATAATAATCAGGTTCTTCCTGAAGTAAATAATGTTGCAGAATCTAGCTAGATAACATAAATTTTACTTAGATAAAACAGTATATTAAAAAAAGATTCTGAATGCAAACATGCAAAAGAGTAAAAAAACAACTTTGCTCTATGTTTCAGCGACACCTGTCGGCCACAGTTTTGATTGATTTTATGCATTTTGCTTTTAATATTTTAAAATCCAGTAATTCTGTATCCAATAATGATTAAATGGTAATTTTTCAAAATTGGTTAAAATGGTAATTTTACAGAACTTAAGGTGTACATATTCATTCACTCATTCATCCGGTGCCTTTCCCGGGAACTACAGGCATAAGGCGGGGACCAACCCTGGGCAGGCCCCAACACGCCGCAGGGCACACACACAATCACACTCTCAGTCACAACTTACAGGGCCAATTTAGTGTCACCAATTAACCTATATTGCATGCTTTTGGACTGTGGGAGGAAACCGGAGCACCCGGAGAAAACCCACACGAACACGGGGGGAGCATGCAAATTCCACACAGAAAGGCTCTATGGCCGTCCCGGGGATCGAACCCAGGACCTCCTCGCTGTGAGGTGGCAGCGCTGACCTCTGCACCAACGTGCCGCCCTGTAACGTAATTAATTACTTTGAAATAACAGTAACTATATTACATTTTGGAAGTAACTTGCCCAACACAGATGGTCTTTATAAAGAAAACTCTGAAATGCAGATAACGTTAGCGTAACCGGGACCCGACAAAGAATGTTTGGTCAGATTGGCTTAAATGAAAAGGGGATAACGAAAAGAGGTATAAACCAAACAAACTAAAACCAATAGAGCAAACATAATATGGAAAGTGAGCGGGGAAAATAAATGACCAATGAAAGTGTGAACTGACCAGAGAGTGAAAAAGAAACAGGTGTAAGTGATGATGAGGGGAAAACTGAAAGTAATGAGGAAAGTAAAGCAAAAGGCAAACCTCATGGCCCGATGTGGCGTTGAGGCGGCACAGACGTTAGAAACAAGAATAGGCAAATGCCTTTGCAGTTTTTAAAGAAGATTTTCCTGTTTTACTGTCCCATTAAAATAATGACAAATTGTCAAGTTAAAAACCCAAGCACCATGATTTTTAAGAAGTCACACAGTATACCTTTAACACACTTTTCCATATTTCACAAAAGTCATAGAGCAGTTTTTTGCTTTGGTGCAATATTGCATTTTCAAAAAAGCAAGCTTATTAAATCTCATTTCTCCTCTGCACTGCTGTTTTTAATATTAGGTGCAGTTTTCCCCCCCTCTCCCGGACGTAAGTTTTATAACCTTGATGTTTTTTTGTTTTTTTTTATGGCCATAGTAAACAGTGAACACAGTGGTGTGTGTGTGTATTTGTGTGTCGCCTGCTTTGCGTCTGTCTAAGTGTCTACTTTACATGCATGAATGATTAATTCACAGTCATTAGTGGAGAATGAAACCATGATAACGAAAGAAGAGGATGACAAGTGACGTGGTGATGAGCTCGCTGTGAACAGCAGACATTATGTAACGTGCCAGTAATCCCCTAGTATCATCCTTTCTCTCTCTCACACATACACACACACACACACACACAGAATTTTCCATCTTAAATGGTCAGAACAAAAACAACTTTAAACAACAGATCTACCTGCAAATAGCCTGAAATATTCTCCAAGCCATGTGTATTAAAGTGCACAGTGAGACGAAATGTCGTCCTCCAGGACCATAGGTGCAACATATACCATAACAGCACACTCAGGCAGACCAACATCGAGGGTATAAGGGGGAATAAATTATAACTACACCTATATACTATATATCTGAATGTACATAAAGTCTTTCTCATATATCTGTCATATTTTGCATTAACATTTACAGCAGTCCGTGTCCAGAGCAAATTCTATTCCAAATTACAAGGACAGTATCCCTGGAGCAACTTAAGGTTAAAGGCCTTTCTCAGATGCTTTTATATACATGTACATATGTATACAATATGTATATATATATATATATATATATATATATATATATATATATATATAAATGATAAAGGTTGTTCATAGATGTTTCTCCTTAACAAGCTGAAATGTTAAAGCCATGAACGCTGTCCCTACAATACAAACAGTAGTAAAAGTTAGTTAAAGACATAAACAAAGAGTAGAAGAAGAAGTAGATGATGATGAACGAACCGGGGGTCCTGTATATAGTCTTATGCAAAAGTTTGGGCACCCCTCCAAGGTTGCATGATAATTAGCTCTGTCTTCATAAGAGAAGATCACAGCAAGATGTGTTTTTTTTTTCTAGAGATATATAGACAAGGGGATGTTTATCAGACCAAAATTCTCAATGTAGCATTATTGAGTTGTATGAAATAAAATAAAGTTTGAAAAATGGGATGTGCAAAAGTTTGGGCACCCTCTCACTTGCATCACTTTGAAGACATGCAGTCATTTAATACTGACAATTTGCAGCACTAAATTGCTTTGATTAGCTCATTAGACCTTAAACTACAAAGACAGCTGCAACCAATCAAAAAAATGGTTTAACATATATAAATTGCTAGTGGTACTTGTCCTTGGTTTCCTCTTAGAGAGTGGCAACATGAGAACCTTTAAAGAACTCTCTACTGACTTAAAAACTAAGATAATGCATTTTTATGAATTAGGAGAAGGGTACAAAAGATTATCACAAAGGTTTGGACTGTCTGTCTCAACAGTCAGAAATGTAGTTAGGAAATGGAAGGCCACAGGAACAGTCCTTGTGAAGAAAAGATGTCATAGGCCAAGAAAAATATCTCAAAGGCACAGGCGAAGACTGGTTAGAATTGATACAGACAAACCAGAGACCACCTCCAGAGAGCTACAACAACATCTGGCTGCTGATAGTGTCATTGTACTTTCCTCCACAGTCCAGCGCACTTTGTACCAGGAACAGCTCAGCGGAAGGGTGATGCACAAAAAGAAGAGCTGCATGAGGTATGCAAAAGAGCATCTGGACAAGCCAGAAATATTCTGGAAAGAAATACTGTGGACAGATGAGACTAAGATAGAGTTATTTGGTCATAACCAGAGGCGCTATGCATGGTGAAAAAAATACACAGCTTTCCAGGAGAAGAACTTGCTGCCAACAGTAAAATTTGGTGGAGGGTCCATCGTGTTATGGGGCTGTGTGGCTAGCACAGGTATTGGAAACCTTGTTAAAGTTGAGGGCCGCATGGATTCCACCCAATATCAGCAGATTCTTGAAAAGAATGTTTTGTCAGTCACAAAGTTGAAGTTACGCCGGGGTTGGATGTTTCAGCACGACAATGATCCAAAGCACCGCTCAAAATCTACTAAGGAATTTATGCAGAGGCAATATTCTTGAATGGCCATCCCAGTCCCCAGACCTGAACATCACTGAAAATGTATGGACTGAGTTGAAGCAGACTGTCCATGCCCGGAAGCCATCGAACCTGACTGAGCTGGAGGCATTTTGTATGGAAGAATGGTCTGAAATACCACCAGCCAGAATTCAGGGACTTGTGAGAGGCTATAGGAGGCGTCTACAGGCTGTTATTTCAGCAAAAGGAGGCTCTACAAAATATTAATGTTACTATTTCTTTGGGGTGCCTAAATTTATGCACCTTCCCATTTTTGTTTAAATGAGCATTACATTGTTTCTGTTGGCCCAATAAAAAATATTTCACTACTGAATTGTTGCTATTTCCCTAAGTTATCAAATATGTTAAAATTAAGTTGCTGCCTCTCAAGCTTAGCAAGTTATGAATTAATACAGTTATTTTTTATCAGGGGTGCCTAAACTTTTGCATAAGACTGTATATATTCTCTCTATTTAGTCTTTAGGCCAAGACTCTGAAGGCCCGAGACCAGGGCGGGAACAATGCATGTTTTACACCACATGATAAATAAGTGGAACACTCTAAGTAAGCAACATTAAACATGTTTATTCAATTTTTCTCTCTTACATATCCATAATGAGAAAATCGCTTCACTAGAAGCGGTTATCCAAAGTGGCAGAACACTCAAGACCAAACTCACTGTTTTATTGGCTTGTGGAGTTTTTATTTAGTGCCAGGCGGAAACACTTTTTTATCCATTTGAAATCCATTTGGATACAGAATAAAATTATTTGATAACATATATATATGTACACACACACACACACACACACACACACACACACACACACACACACACACACACACACATATATGTGTGTGTGTGTGTGTGTGTGTGTGTGTGTATAGCCCCTATTGGTTACTCTAACATGAAAATGAAGAAATGCGAAAGTTTTGGGTAATTTTGAGCCGATTTGGACTCATTTCCGTATTAGAGTCGCAAGCGCTAACTCGTGTGTTTACATCGCGAATAATTTAATTGTGTTTTTACGCAATTACTTCAGTTTTTTGCACGGAATTACCTATAATAATAATAATTTAAAAAAAAAAACACACATATAGAGGAATGAATATAACGTCCTGTCCGAGCCTGGCGATATTGTCTCCCCCCCGCTTTTCGTTCGTTGGTTTCCCGCTTTTTCTTTGTTTAGTTGTTTTTTTTGGCGTGACGGCGACTGGCAGGCGTTTTGGGGATCTGGTGTCGGAGCTGCATTAGGTTTCTCCCTTTCCCCTCTCTCTGTTCTCCTCCCTCACCAGCTGTCACTTTCCACAACGTGATCGTCTGGGATAAAAGTCATGCGGAGGTTAAGCACACACACCACACTCCAAACATCTACCATGTGTGTTAGATGGCCTCCATGTTTAAAAACAGCCTGATATAAACTGGTAAGGCTAAGCAATCATTTGTTTTTGGTTTTTTTTTTATCAAAAATGTCAGTCATTTTACACATGGTTACTTTTCTTTTAATACTTGATAAAATAATCACGTACTAGTCCCTTAAAACATTCTATGCCATTCTGTTTTCCATGTGAGTCTGCTCCGTCTGTTACAAATGATGCTGGCGTGACTTTTTCCCCCCCATTTTACAGCATTAAGCAGACGCTCTTATGCAGAGCGACTTACATTTCCTAATTTTGGGGACATTTCCCCTGAGAGCAACTTAGGGTTAAGGGTCTTGCTCAGGGACCCAATGTTGGTAATGCCGGAGGTCAGAGTCAAACTCACAAGGTCTTGGTTCAAAGGCGAGTGTTCTACCACTAGGCCACAAAAACCCATTCATGGCACCAGTGCAAAGCATCCTTTATTCAACCAGCAAAATAAAACAGCCTGATGGCTTCAAAACAATAAACAGAAAGGCTTCTCGCCTAATCTGCCATCAAACACAACATACGCCAAGGTGGGGTTAAAGCTACAGTGGCACGACAGACACTAAAGAGAAAAACATGCTTAAATAGGAAGCAAATTAACCTAAACCAGATACAAACACTAAGCTAACTGATTAAACGAAACAAGGTAATAAATACTAAACCAATAGATTAACAGAACTGGGATCACTGGGGGTGGGGAACTGAACTGGGACCATTGAACAAACAGATCGGGTAAAACTGGGAACAAAGCACTAAACAAGAACAGGTGTAACTGATAATGAACTAAGAGATTCTAGCCAATCAGGACACATGGGGGTAGGACAGAGGGAAATGATGGACATATCACACAGACAAAACAGGACAGGGCTGCCCTCCAGTGATCGGCTGGGGTGAAGTTCGGGGGAAGCTGTAACACAGTCCAGTCTGCGACTACAGACTTATTTTAAGAATCACAAAAATAGGACATGCCTTTTTTGATTAGAAAAAACATCCAAGCTTTAATAGTTGAGCATATTTACAGTTAAGGCATTAATCATAATCAAGGTAACTTGTAAAATTAATTGTGATAATGACTTCAAGTCATATCACTCAGCCCTAAAGTTTTTAATCAATTGTGCCAGTACATATGTCAGCCTGTATATTACAATAAACACAGAGATTGACATTCTGGGTATGTACACTCCCAACCAAAAGCTTTTTGTTTTTATTATTTATTTCATAATCTGATTATGAAAAAAACCTTTTTGAGCATTGACACATTTTTGAGAGTGAACAATCATAAATGAAACTAGATGGGCAACTGCTATGTGCAGTAGAAAGGGTAAAAATATGAACAGGTGAGAAATGACAAAGGCTGTTTATAGATGTTTGTAGATGATTCTGTTGATGAGGTCAGCTGACCTAGCTGTTAAACTAGGAGGTGCTAAATTAATGATGACAGAGGAGAAAAGAACAATGGATAGACGCTGATAAATGCTGCTAAAGTGTAACAACATTAAGCACTGTAAAAGAAGAATGAAAAGCGGAAGAGACTAAAAAGCCAATAAAGAACACAAAGGATGAGGAAAAATTAAAAAGACACAAAGAAGAAAAAAGATGACTAAGGAGAAGATCGAGGACAGACAAAGAAGACAACAAAGAAGAAAAAGGATATAAAGAAGAGAAAACTGCAACAATGACCCTAAAGATGTGACTTTTTCTTACTTACAAAGACTGTACATTTATTTGTTAGAAGATATTGTTAGGAAATAATAACAGTAATAAGTAAGTAACATGTAAATATAGAAACAAGTGTTCCCAAAACGTTTGACTGGTAGTCATTTTTGTGCAGTTGTTGCATTTGTTGTGAGTATTTGTGTTAGACAGCCTGGACCCTCAAAATGAATGACATGAACTATGCACGTGTGCATGTTAGTCCATTATGCCGTGTGTGTGTTAGATGAGTTCAGAGTGGGACTGATTAACACTTGGTGAACTTTGTGCATTTGTTTTCGAGATTATGTGGGTGTGCTAGTGAGGTTAGTGAGGTTCAGGCCACCTATCTGCCGTATGCTGTGTGTGTGTTGTGTTATCTAATACCTAAAGCTGTATCAGTATGCAGCTGTTGGGGTTCAGTTGCACTCTGTATCAGACGTTTAATGAAAGTACTTCATATATTGATGGGGTGAAATTTAATGAAACCCAACAGGGTTCCATGATCAAAAAACTGTGTGGGGGGGTCTTTCAGTTACCTGCAATAGATATCTCGGAACATTTCCATGAGGTCATAATGTGCAAATTGTGCTGCATAATATCTACTGTACATCTATAAGCCGCTAATCAGGAAGAACCATGTCAACCATTTCTGAAATAGGGATGTACATGTTAAGGTGAATGCTGAAAATACTTTAAAGCATCAGTGTTGGCATTAATCAAATTATTTAAGATATGTTGCTTAAAATACCTGAGTTATTATTATTAATAATTAATTTTTAACCAACAAACTACTGCAGAAATATTAAGATGACCATTGGAAATTGCTGACCACGTATTACAAAATTGACACATATACACAAATTGCAACAAACAAACCAACAAACTACTGCAGAAATATTAAGATGACCATTGGAAATTGCTGACCACGTATTACAAAATTGACACATATACACACGTACAGTATGCGTATATAAGAGAAATGTACATGTAATGGAATCAGACTAGCATGAAAATAATTCAGCAAAAATATATATTTAACATCAAACTACGTACTAAAATATGAATCAATCTCTTTGCTTAGCTTAATAAAACATTTGTAGTCAACGTATGCTCATTCCCTGTCTGAAAAAAGTCCTTAATACTGTGCAACTCAGTAAGAGCTATTAAGTTGTATCTGGCGCCTCCTGGTGGTCAAATACAGCAGCTGCGTCCACTTTCAGCCACAAACTCAAACACTACGCAACTAGAAGCTTCTCATATTACATTTCAGGTTCAGAAATGTATGCCCGACAAGAGGTGGAAATTATTGGCGTTGTCATCCTAAACAACTGTAAGTAAATGTGGGAATTGTGAGTCATAGTTATGAAATCGTCAGTTTAAGTTAGGAAGGAGTAAGATCGACAAAACAATTGAGATAACTAGTCATAATTACGAGATTGTTAGTTGCAAGTTTGAGATATAATCATTATTGAGATTTTAAATAACAGAAGACAATAATGAATGGAATGCCGAGATCACATTTCGTTGTGGTGTGATGCTAGTGTGATGAAATCACAAATAATCACTCACGTCACTCGCTTTTAGGACATTTGAGAAAGTCACGATGCTGAACTTGGAATCAAAATGTAGCAAGTTAAAATAATGGGATCGTAAAGTGAAATGTTAGGTTTGCAAGTCATAATTAAGAGATCATCATTTAATATTAAGAACTAGTAAATCAGAATTTAAAAAAAATCTTTCTCATTATGATAACTTACCAAACAACCTTCGTCCCATAATACAAAGCTCTGGATGTGCTACAGATCATGTCACTAAAGGCGTTACCCTTATCTGCCTAGCTGGCTTGGTTGCTGGAGAAATAATGACAACATTTAGAAGGTTCTGCGTGCTGAAGCTGCTAGCAGTAGTTACTAATCTTATTCTCCTTTATTTATATCGTTTTTTCAATTTCCTGAAAACTAACCGTTTTGGACATAAATGTCGTGAAAAAGTTAGGACACCACACTAAATATTTCATTTTTTATTAAGAAATATCAACATATCAATCTTTAAATCATTCAATCTTCTTTCAGATTATATCTATTGATAATGGCAATATAACTGCATCTTCTGTGCCAAAACAAGAAACAAAATATAACTGCAAGCAGTGATTACGGGGGCCATGCAGTTTGCAGCTTTATCAGTTTTTGATGAATCGAAGTGGACAGACGTTGAAATATGACACGTTTCATCCTTTTATCTAGGGTGCTACGGTTCAAAACTTATTAGGCAAAATGCAAAATAGCTTATTATAGCGCCACCAACTGGCATAGTGGTGCATTTTTTTTTGCCTGAGTAGTGGGAGGGGTACCAGACCTACCTGCCAAATTTCTAAGCTGTAGCCCACCCAGAGCCGGATTTCTGTGACACTCAGTGTGTGGCATTGCAGTCCTATGCCAAGCCCACCACATTTATTTGTATATTACAGCCAAATGAAGATCCAAATTAAAAATGTGCTTGAAAGAAATTAAAGAAGATTGTCTTGGGGTTCAAATGATACCAGTTGCATGTAGATTGGATAAAAATCCAGGGTCTAGTTCGTAAGAGATGGTTTTGCATATCATGCAAATTAGCGAGAAATCCAATATGGCGAAAATAGATGCGAGGGTCTATAAAGATTCGTCTTGACCCAAGGAGTAAGATGGTATAAGATTTTAGAGAATCAGAGCTACGGTTCAAAAGTTATTAGGCAAAACGCAAAATAGCTTATTAGCGCCACCAACTGGAAGAGTAGTGCAATTGTTTTTTTGTTTTTTTTTGCCTGAGTAGTGGGTGGGGTTTGGACTGTTGGAATTTTGGGGGAGTGGTGCAGTTTTTTTTTCCTGAATAGTAGGAGGGGTCCCGGACCTCACTGGCAAATTTCAAAGCTGTAGCCCACCCAGAGCCGGATTTCTATGACACTCGGTGTGTGGTGTTGCAGTCCCATGCCAAGCCGAGCACATTTATTTGCATATTACAGAAAAATGAAGACCTAAATTAAAAATATGCTCGATAATAATTAAAGAAGAGTGTCTTGGGATTCAAATGATACCAGTTGCATGCAGATTGGACAAAAATCCAGGGACGAGTTCGAAAAAGATGGGATTTCATTTTATGCAAATTAGCGAAAAATCAAATACAGCAGAAATAGATGCGGGGATCTAAAAAATTGTCTTAACCCAAGGAATAAGATGGTATATGATTTTTGAGAATGGGAACTAAGATTCTAATTTTATTAGACAAAATGCAAAAATTTTTGAAAAACCACAAAATAGCTTATTTTGGTGCAATTTACACAGAGCTTTTTGGTGAAAGCTGTCTTATTTTGCTCTTAGTTGTTGAAATGAGTGCCTTCACCATGGTGAGATCCAAAGAGCTCTCTGAAGCCTTCAGAATGACAATTGCTGATGCTTACGACTCTGGAAAGGGATATAAAAAGATCTCAAGGGACTTTTGAATCAGCCGCTCTACTGTCCGGAAAATAATTTACAAACTGAGAACATTTAAAATAACTGCCAGCATGTGCCAGTCCAAGCAAGTTCAGTCCAAGAGCAGACCGCAAGATGCTGAAAGAAGTATCCAAATATCCTAACATGTCATCACATGTCATCACCACAGTTGACGTAAAGGTACATGCATCTACCATCAGAAAGAGACTGTATACGTCTGATTTACATAGAAGGTGTGGAAGAAAGAAACCCTTGCTGTCATAAAAAAATCACCAGGGTAAAACTGCAGTTTTACCAGAGGCCACTTAGACAAAGACCAGGACTTTTAGAACATGCTTTGGACAGATGAATATAACACTGAATTATGTGGACATTATGTGTAAAGGAAGACATGTTTGGCCTAAACCAAAGACAGCTTTTGAGCAAGAAAAAGAACCCATGCCCACTGTGAAACATGGGGGTGGAAACGCCATGGTTTGGCTGCAGCAGGACCTGGTCAGCTCACTATCACAGAATCCACTTTGAATTCTTCATCGTATCAGAGGGTGCTTGACTATAATATGCAACCATCTGTCCAGAAGTTAAAGCTGAAGTGGGTGTGGACCATGCAACATGACAATGACCCAAAACATTCCAGTAAATCTACCAAGGAGTAGCTTGGGAGAAGGAAATGGAGAGTTCTGGAATGGCCAAGTCAAAGCACAGAACTGAATCGTACAGAGATGCTGTGGGATGATTTAAAATGGGCAGTGCATGCAAGTCATCCTTCATAACAACAAAGCTTAAGGAATTTTGCATTGAAAATGAGGAAAAATGTTTACCAGTTGATGTCAGAGATTGATAGATGGTTATAGAAAAAGATAATTTATGCCAAAGTGTGAAATTAGAGCATAGGGTGTCCTAACTTTTCCCTCAGTAGGAACTGGCATCTTAGTTCATTTCTTTTGTTAAACAAATGAATGTTTCTTGTGTTTGCAACAGAAGATGCTATTATATCACCTTTATCTATAGATATAATCTGAAAGAAGATCTTTATTATTTCTTAATAAAGAATGAAATACTGTATGTAGTGGGGTGTCCCAGGCCTGTTCAACTTGGCCAGATATGTTGGATTCTGACCTCATTGCAGTGAATTTTTTCAGGTACCCAAAGCAAAAGTTACATACAACATACAAAAGTTCAGTCTTCCAGTCACTATGTCTATCAGGAAATGGATTTCCTCAGCAGAAATTCGGCATACTGTTTTTTGTCTATAACACGTGGTGTGATAAAAGTGTTGAGTGAGGCATTGTAGAAGGATGTCATGCGACTTTTCAGCTCCTGAAAGGTCCCGGCACTGACCAGCTGCACTCTCATCGGCCCAATGCTGCCCCTGATCCGGAACGACTTGTACACCGCCGACTCGGCCTGAAGACACCGGTCCAGCTGGGTGGGTGGGTGTGTGTGTTTTCATATTTGGGGGATTTAAAAAGAAAGAGAAGACTAATGCAACCATTACTTGTTGGATATACAAATAAAAGGGAGAAATAAAGGTAAAAGGAAGAATAGAGTGGAAATGGTAAAGATGATGTATAAAAAGAGAAATACTGTAAAGAGAAAAAAAAAGAAGAAAAATGAAAGTAAAAGGTTGAAAGGGCAAATACAGGTAGTCCCCAGCTTAGGATGGAGATGCGTTCTGATGGTCCCATCATAAAAAAATACTGTAAGTTGATATACTGTATACTACTGTACCAGCACTCACTACCACTAACAGCAGAAGATACAATAAGGCTGAAGCTGGCTACTTATTCGTCAGCTTCTTATTCACGATTTCGATTCCGCTTTAAACGCCAAAAACACAAATGAATGTGTTTCTTGGGTTTGCAACAGAGGAAAAAATATGCGCTCTAACACCGAGACAACTGAACTCTGTCGACTGCAGGCGGGAGATGCGTACATCCCTACAGCGTCCCAAATATTTTTACAGCTTTGTCGTATTGCTATTATCATCATTGTAAGATCGAAAAACTGAGTTGAACCATCGTAACTTAGGGACCACTTGTAACGTAAAAAAAAGATGAAAAGAGAGCACAAGGTTGAAAGGGAAAAAAAGTAAAAAAGGAAAACGAGAAATTAGGTAAAGAACAAGAAATTAGGTAAAAGGTAAAAAGGAGATTAAATGGGTTTTTTTTAAGTAGAAATAAAGTAAAAAAGGAAGAGAGGAGAAATAAGGTAAAAAAAAAAAAAACTAAAAAGGATGTTAGGTAAAATAAAAGTAAAAAAGGTAAAAATGAGAAAAGAGAGAAAAGAAATTGGTTAAAAAAGAAATAAAATACAAAAGGAGAAATAATATTAAAAGGTTAAAAAGAGGAAAGTAAAAAAGATAAAAGGAGAAATTAAAAATAATAAATAGGTGAAATAAGGTGAACAGATAAAAAGGAGAAACAAAGTAAAAAGGGAAAATAGTATAAATTGTGTAAAACAAAAAGATAAAGGACAAATTAGGTAAAAGGGTGAAAGGGAGAGATAAAGTAAAAAAGCCAAATATGGAAAATTAATGCAAAAAATATCAAAAGAAGAAATTATGTTAAAATGTAATAAATAGAAACGAGATTTCAATTCAATCAAAGTAAAAAAGGAGTACTGTAATAAAAGCTTTGTAATTTAATAAATCTCCCTCACCTTATATCTTTGTTCCTCATTGAGGTTTCTGAGCCCTTTCAGCTCCAGGAAAACAAGGTAATGTGGCTGAGCACCGCCAGACAAGTCACCTGAAAAACACACACACACACACAACAAACATTTTGAACACTGATTGATATAAAAATGTAAAATGTAGAGAACAAATGTAAAAGGAGAAAAGTTATGATAAATGAAAGTACACAGTTTGAATAAGAGAAATAAGGTAAACCAGAAAAATAAGGATTGATAAATTCAATTGACACAATATGTTCCTAAACGGCAGACATCTTACCCAGAATGCTGCTTTCCACGCAGCAATAATCAACCAATTTGGCACCCAGCCACTGTGCAACCGCTTCTTTTAGAGCGAGCAAAAACAAATCCTCGGACACTTTCTCACCACGAACGTTCAGGGTTTGACTACGTCTGCGAAAACACACATCAACATAAAAATGTTTGATTATATCATTTTGGTGGAACTTATTTACTAGAAATAGTATGGGAATTTCAATATGGTGGCGCCATTTACAGACCTGTACAGGAACTCCACCACGGGACACTGGTTGTGGAACCCGACCACTTTCACAACGTCTCCAATACGATATCTAACAAAAAAAAAATCTTTTTATTGTATAAAGGCCCAATTATCTGGTTTTAAAGCAGTACACATCCTCACACAATCACACTCAGTCACACAATACAGGGCCAATTTAGATTTGCCAATCAACCAATAGTGCATGCTTTTGGACTGTAGGAGTAAACCGGAGCACCCGGAGAAAACTCACGCAGACACAGGAAGAGCATGCAAACTCCACACAGAAAGGCCCTAAAGCAGGGGTATTCAATTCCGGTCCTGGAGGGCCAGTATCCAGCAGGTTTTCCATCCTACTGGATTTCAGAACATTCACACCTGGTCTTGGGTAGATAACCACCAGAAAAGACTGATCAGGTAGGATGGAAAACCTGCAGGATCTTGGCCCTCCAGGACTGGAATTGAATACCCCTGCCCTAAAGCCAACCTGGGGATTGAACCTGTGAATGAATGCGGCCAAAATAGGGATTGACAACCTTTATGGAGAAGCATGTTCATGGCCAAATTAGGCAATTAGATTTTATTGATCTATTAAAAAGGGGAAAAGAGGAATGCAGTGTGGCTACTGACTAGAAACTGAACACTTTGGATCTACATATATAAGTAGGAGCTAAAGATTTCACACCATGAATGGAGTATAAAAGGCACAAATAGTGGGAAGAAGACCACAAAGAAGAAAAAATGATAAAGAGAACGACTAATAATGAAATTCAGCATCAGAACCTGTAGAGTCCAGTGGCGTTGGTGACAATCAACTCGTAATTCGTCCCCTCCTTCACCTGGTCCATGAGGAGAGCGGCTACCCGATCATCGTCTAGACTCTCCTCAGGCAGGAACTCGCAGAACATGGAGCGAGGGCACAGCAGATAACGCCGTCTCTCATCACCAGGCCACAGGTTTACTCCTATTAGACCTGCAACAGCAAAATGTAGAGCATAAATGGCAAGTTTCATCAAAATGCAATGTTCGATTAAGCAAACAAGAACTCAATGTCTGCCACCATCACAAAGTCTATTACAATACGATTTCCATTTAATTCGACTCAGGAGTCAGTGGATGATTTGAGACAATATCATGTGCTGATTTAACACCATCATTTCTATTACCATCACTTGTAACTAAAATAATATTCAACATTTTTATTCTTGAGTTCAACCAGACATGACAAACAATCTTCTAGTTAATATGAAACAGAGCTCCTGTTCAATATAAAGTGATGTTACAATATGTATGATGTCTGACTAATGTTTTCATTTTGGAATGATGCTATGGGCTTGTTGACCTACTTCAATATATTGATGGATGTCTGGATGAGCTCAGGAATAAAAATGGCAAATGATATTTTAGTTGCGATGTGATATGAATGGGAGAGAGGGTGTTACATCAGTATATGATATTGTCTCATATCAATCCCCAACTGAATCATTGTAATGAAACTTACACCCCTACTAGCCACACTAATCCACTTTCTCTCTGTTTATAAGTGTAGACAAACACACCTTCTGTGGCAGCATATAAGGGTGAATAGAAGGGAACATTTCTGCAGTAGTATTGACGGAGCAGCTCCCCGTAAATCTGCTCTGATCCTGAATCTATGGCCATCACCAGGTGAAGTTGAGGCCAAACTCTGTGTGCGACGCCCTCGAAGCTTTCGGCAAAGCAAGCTCGGAGTTCCAATGCCCTGTCTGGGTCAGGCATCATCAGTTTCTCCAGAGATGCCCTCACTCCGGTGCCCAGGGCTAGCTTTGGACTGACCCGACCCAGCTCAATGTCATCCACTAGGTCTGTCCAGCACTCCTGAGACATATACAATATATATCCTGAGATATCATGGAAATACTAGTTTGCTCTCTATTAATTATAACTACAGATGCTTAGAGAGCATACCTCCAGAGTTCTAAAAGCATAGAACACATTTGAGCAGAAGTGCGACTCCACAGCGCCAATGTTACGGTCCTTCAAACCGAACAGGAGATGCAAATAAAGGGCATCCTTTGTATCCTGCACCTTAAGGTAAAGGAGGAATGATTTAAATTACATGCTGAAAATAGTAGTAAAAACGTTAATAGTAAAAAGGAAAAATAAGTTTTAAAAAAGTTAAAAAGAGAAATTAAGCAAACTTGTAAAAACAACAGTGGGGAAAAAGGAGAGCAAAAAACTGAAGAAAACAGAAGGCATTAAATGGAAACTGTAGTAAAAAGGTCAAAAGAAAAAAAAAGTAAAAATGGTATAATGAAGAAATAAAGAAAAAAGTTCAAAAAGGAGAAAAAATAAACTTGCTGAAAAAGTGGCAAAAACTGTTGACAAAGGCAAAAAAGTAATAAAGTAAGAAAAAGGTAAAAAGGAGAAATAAAGTAAACTAGCTGCATGACTGTTAAAGAAGGATGAGTGTTGTCTCTAAGACAAAATGTAGAAGTAGATAAGTGATAGAAGAAGAAGAAGAAAAAGGAAGAAATAATGAAGAGATCAAGTAATTTGAAGATGTATGACTTTTGACAACAACCTGAAACACGGCTGCTGGAGAGGTGTAAAGGTGAAGCATGCGCTTGTCAAAGGACAAGGAAGAGTCAGTTATGGCTGGAACATCGGGATTGGAATGGAGTAAACTGGAAGTCTGGGAGTAGACAAACTTTAAGGTCCTCTGCAGACCTGCTGGGAAGTCTGGGAAGCATTTCATCATGGCATCAGTGCAAACAGCCGTCCCCTATGAAAGACCAGTATCAAGATGCCAAGTCAGACGTTAGTTGGATTGGAAAAAGCATGATGGTGCTTTGTTGCTTAAAAAGTGACCTGTAAGTAGGGCTCAAATCAGTACCATGATTAATTGCACAGACCTCAATTACAAATAATGGCCAGTTTTGTTTTCACTTCACTGACAAGTGTTGTACTGTAAATGCTCAACTTTTAAAGCTGGGATATTTTTTCTAATGAAAGGGATTGGATTTGGGGGTTTTAAATAGCTGGAGGAAACACAGATGTAGTGGCAGACTGGATGGGGCAGAGTCAAAAACACTGGGGAAATTATTAACCGATTTCTCATTTTTAAAAAAAACGTTATCTCTCCAAATAACCGTCATGGACAAGATGACTTCAATCAGAGGTTCAGGATGTTGGTTTTGTTCAGTTGTTGAATAATTGCCCAGCCCAACCTGTAAAAAAAACTCAGTGTTGGTTTCCTTGGTGATCAGGAGCATGTTGCTGGTCCCTGAGCTTCCCGCTAGGGCAATCGGCTTTTCCGAGGTCAGGACCTTCTTGTCGCCGGCAGCTACCGGCTGCACCAGATCCTTATAGTTATCGTAGGTCGTGATTGGATGTCGTTGACGGAACTCTTCAATGTCTGGGATAACAGAAGGTGGACATAAGGTTGTAAATTCATAAAAGGTGCAGTACCATCTGACCACAAGTTGGGCCAATGCCCAAGAAATTGGAATCCATACAACCAAAGAAATCAAGACCCAGTGTAACTGAGCAAAACTGAGCAATCACCTTCAATGGAGCTGAACTCAAACTGCCTCCCGTACGCCGTATCAGCATTTAGATGCAAACGTCTTAGCAACGTTTCCTCTTGAGCTCGCCAAACATCCAGTGTGTCCTTCTCCAGCTTTGCTCTCTGTCTTTTTCCCAATTTGATCAAAACCCTGATAGCCAAGTACTGATTCAGGAGGCTCCACAGAGTTCGATTCTTGAGGGTCGTTATCTGCTGTATGATTCTCCAAAGCAAAGCCATTCCACTGATAGCTGCTATGCCGAGGATTGTGGGTACGGCTAGGCTTGGCCGGTCTGTCACAAATAGTAACAAATCAGATAAAAACGTAGGTGATTGATGGATGAGGAAAATTCTGCATGTTACTCATTAGCAAATTTTTATGATTGTGTTTCTAAAAATATGCCACATCAAAATTCACTGAAATATCACTGACAGTAATTATTAATCAGATATCAATAAGACATCCTACATATTGTAATGTCACTTCATATTAAACAGGAGTGCTTTGTATTGAAAGAGACGGTTGATTTACATTTGGCCTGTCAAGTGTTTTTCAGACATTGGAATGTCTGGTGGAGCTCAATTCAGTTGCTTTTTGTGATTTGATATGAATGAAGATGATTGTGTTAACTCAGCATCTGGTATTGGCTCATACTCATCTCTGGCTCTTGAACTGAATCAAATGAGAATCTTATTGTACTACTTTGTGATATCTGCAGACACTGAATCATTGATATAACATTGTAATACATATATTAGTATATATTTTAATAAAACTTGTGCTTTACTCTCCTTCCAAACAGCATGTTGAATCATTTGTCAAACTATCTTGACAAACCATTTGATCAGTATAAACAGTTTTTGATGCCACAAGGGAAATTTTGTCCAAATGGACTTCAACAAACATGGAGCTTCAAAGACTGCCTCCATATTTTTGGCCTTCCTTTACTAAAAGGGTTCTGGCAAACAGTTGATGTTAATCTTTCGCAATGTTGCTGTAAATTTGCAACAAGGTCATATTTTCACATGCAAATTAGATTTGTGGCAAACTTGTGGTGGACTTCTAGCAAACTTTGTGCACCTGGCAGATTTGTCATCAAAGTTCACTACAAGTTTGCCATTACTGGCGAATTGTTTTGGCAAATCACTGGCAAATACATTTGCCACTAGTGGCAATTTGTAATTGTTGCCAGAACATTTCTGCAGATTTGCCACTAGTGGCTAATAATGGCAAACTTGTGGCAAGATATTCTGGCAAACGCCACTGGTCGCCACAAATTAACCATACATTTGCTGCAAACCTGCCACAAACATTTTGTTTTTGTAAGGGTTGTAATGTCCAGTACGAAGCTCTTGATGTGTGTTAACAACCTACTTGTCCAATGAAATGAAAATATGTTTGAAAGTTAGCATTCCGAAAATAATCTATTCAACATAATCGACTCCCCACGTTTTATTTTGGCAGATTTCCAACTTTCGTCACTAAATATACTCGTTTACCATTGATTTTCAAATAAACTTAAAAATATACAAGTGATATACAAGTAGAGCTGAAACAATCATTAGAGTAACTCGAATAATTCGATTACAAAAAATGGTCGAGGCAATTTTTCTAGCATCGAAGCTTCGTTTAAGTCATTTAAATGGCTACAGCATACGCCGCTTCAATTTTCACACAGACGCTTATTAATAACGCACAATATTTTCAGTGGCGCGATCAAGGCGAGAATAGATCCCTCTGAATGTGAACGTATTTGTGAGATATTCCGTGCACAAAAACAGAAGTAATGCATAAAAACGCGATGTGAACACGCACGCTGTGTTTGTGTTTATTACTTTTAAATGTCTAAGCTCACAAAACGCCCCTTATTACAGACAAAACGCATATTTTAGCTGATAAATAACCACAACAAGCAGCGTTCTACTCACAATACAGCCATTTATTAAGATTTTCCCATCGATTTTTTTCAGTAGTTCGCTCTGGAACGCCGCCAACCCTTTTTATTGTGACGCTGCTCCGAGGCGCTATGCTACAGGATTGTGGGAAATGCAGTTCTCTTCCAGAAAGGCCAAAAGCAACTCATTTTATTGGCCAGACTGGTTCAAAATAACCCTTGAACTTTATGTTTCTTCATTTTCAATTGAATACATTTTATTTACATTTTTATCCGACATTCATTAATCGATAAAATAATCAATAGATTACTCAATTACAAAAATAGTCATTTGTTGCAGGCCTATATACAAGTAATGTGGAGTCTTTAATTAGTTATGATTCTGAATCTAACATGGGTAAAGTGTTCCTGAATCACTGCTGGGCTAAAGATAAAGAAAAACGCGGGTTATTATGTAATATGGCAGCATATGGTATGAATATAAAGACTTTATAAGAAACGTCAGAGACCTTTTGTCATTTATAATAACCTTTATGAGTAAGACGTCTTTGCTTATATTTGTTACTGAAATCGAAAAACCGCATAAAACACTGGTTTGAATGGACTGATAGGGAATGACCTTGCTTTAAGAGGTTCTCCGCCCATTCATTGCGTTGTCGCGGTTCCAACTTGAGGTCCAACTATTTTCTTGCACCTTAGTGCGAAACCAAGGTCGCGATTCCCTATTTTATTCGTTTGTTTTGTATCGTACCTACTACTTGGGACTCGTTTCACGAACCAGAACGGATCCGATTGTAGCCCTAACTACGGACGACTGAGGTGTTTTACGAGTGAATCCCAGTGGTTCTTTAATTAGAGCAGACTACGCACCGCGAAATAGCGTTGCGCGGTAAGTTTCGCAAATTGAACAAACTAATTACGGGCAGATTCAGTATTATTATCGTCCGGGAAGCATTCCTAAATGCACCCTTTAACATGGCTAAAAATCCTAAAACACAATCCGAAAAACACAAGTCAAAGCAGAAAGATTTGCGACAAAAACATTTTTAACGTTTTTATGCGCAAATATTGCGCCACTTTAACCCCTTACTAACGCAGACTACTGTCAAAGCTGCAAACTAAACAAAACGCCGACAGCAAACACGAAGCCCCGGTGCCATGACATTTTGACATGAATCCATACGTTTACATCCACTTCTGGAGACAGAGCCTTCAGATTAACGATGCAAACAGAAAGGAGAAAAATAAAGAACGAACAACAAACTCGTCTGTTCTTCCCCTCTTCCTCATCAATTCTTGCTCTGACGTCACGGCCCCACCCACAGAAAGTGAAAGTTAACCTTTTTCCTCTTTAGTTTGACTATAAAGCTGGAACTTTTCTATAAAAGCTTTTTTTTCTAAAAAAGAAAAATGTCCTCCTGAAAATCTGACAAATCTCTGAAGTTTTTGGGAACAATCTGTTTTTATAGTGCGCGTACATACCATCATTAACCCAAACAAAGTGGTTTGGCTGAAATACTGTATATACTGTATATATAAATGAAACAGTGAGATTTTTTATTTACATTCGACTAAAAAATGGTATGTCCAAAATCCAATTATTCATACTCCTTTCTCAGTAATTAATATTTTAATATTTATATTTTTAATCTGACCAATCAAAACAGTCTATGTAATCAAGGACAAGTTTCCTTACAAGGATTTTGGAGCGATTTTGCAGTGATCTCCAGGCCTTTTTGGGGTTGCAAGACCTTGATCTTCAGTTCCCTCCATAGATTCTCATGGGGGTTCAGGTCTGGACTCTCCAAAATGCTAATATTGTTTTCTGTTAACATTGTTTGACTACTTTGGCTGTAGTTTTGGGATCATGGTTGAAGGCCCAATGCTGCCTAAAACTAAGTTTTTCTGCAGACCATGATGCCTGCCTCATTAGCTAAAAACCCCTATGGTTTTAGTCATGATTTAAGTTATTATTATTATTATTATTATTATTATTATTATTATTATTATTATTATTATTAGAAAATAAAGTAAAACACCAACACCAACTGTTACACTACCTACTGCCCCAACTGATAATGCTGAGGGCTTAAAGTGAAGGCAACTGGACTTCAATATTTTGAAGATGTTTCATCTCTCATCCAAATGAACTGAAGAAACCTTTTGGATGAGAGGTGAAAGGTCTTCAAGAAATTGTACTAAATAAGCTCAATTGCCTTCGATTCAAGCCATTAAGAATGACATAACTGAAACCTGTGGGAGGAGTTAAGCGCCAAATGATAAACTCAGATAAAGTCAGCAGTTTAAAATGTTTCCTCTAAAACAACAAAGTGGTAGCACTTTAGCATGTCCTCAACTTACACATACTCAAATAAAAAAGAGGAATCAAGTTCCTAATGGGATGAAAAGGTCAGGATGATGTCAATTAATGTCAATTATTTTCTAATGTGTATTTATCCAAGAAAGTATTATAATTACTGTGCCGTTTCCAACTCTTGACTGGAAAGGTCAAAGAGAGGTAAAGAGAAAGCTAAACAAAAAAGGAGAGGTATTGTTTTATGACCAATCAGATATTAAAATATTTATAAAACTTTATTATCTCCCAGCTTACACATACTCACATGATATCAAACAAAAGACAACAAAGAGAGCAGCCAGTTATTTAAAAAAAGAAAAGAAAAAAAAGCTTTTCAGAGCACTGATTGAGTTAAAATTTCAGATTAACAAAATGTAAAACGCAAGAAGTTAACATTATCAATGGCTGTAAGACATAACATGATCACATGAATACTGTCTCTATTCAAAACATAAGGATATTCCAGCTGTGTTTTGATACACGGTAAGAACCACCTGAAGAATTACTTTTGAAGAAAGAAAGAAAGAAAGAAAGAAAGAAAGAAAGAAAGAAAGAAAGAAAGAAAGAAAAAGACAAAATCATTGTTCACACGCACCTTTAAAATTCACATTTGATACTCACACATGCTATGCTTAGTTCACCCAGACAACACTTAAGCGCAAATGTTTGCATAAAAACAGTATAATGGTAATAAAATAGTATTTTTAATATGGGTGTTAGAGATTATATTTCGGTTTAGAATGAGTCCACTGTTAGTGCGATTTTTTAAAACATTCTATTGTTACATTTTCCTGAGTTCTGTTACACATTAACACAAGTGACCTGAAACAAGGGAACTTTAGGTGTTTGAACATTAATGGATTTGAGAAAATAAAAGAATCTATGCATTATTTGTTTATTCAAATTAAAATATAAAAAAAACCAACCTTCCCACCCAATGTGGCAAAAGTACACAGTAAAGTATACTATCGTTCATTATATCTTAATTATGATATGCAATATAGTTTATATTATGGTACATATGTTTTACTGTATACTATATTATAATTTTTTTTTTTTTAATGGGGGAGGGGGCTTCATTGGCTTTACTTTAAAACGGATGAACGAATGATAGACAGATTTGTAATCCTGGATATGTCATCTGTAATCCTTAAAATATAAAAATGATTTTGGGTCTAGGAGGGCAGATGAAACGCAAGACCTGTAGACTGTCAGAAAGAATCATGCAACATACAGTATATATTAACGTAACTATATAAATCTGTGTTTCAACTTCAGCTCGGGGGGAAAATTGAGGTTCGTTTCAGCATGCTAGCATGCTAATATCGTGATCGTCGCCACACTAAAATTTGTAAACCATCTTCATTCTAACAGTATTCTAGTTCAACTAAACTTAACTTCAATGTGTTAACTTGTGTAGTAACCAACTGGTGATGGCAGTGTGGGTGAAGTTACTTCACCTGTTTTGGGGGACAAAACATGAAGGAGGCTAATTTTAGCATGCTCACTTCATGCTAGCACGGTAAGATCTGCGATTGTTCGGCACGCTAACATTTCTCAAAATAAACATTCTCTACTATTTTGTATATTCAAGTTCGTATATACTGAACTTTAACATCTTGATTGGCGTTGTTAATTGGCAGAGTTCGACCAATCAGGTTTTTAGCTTCAACTGCTTGGGGGGAAAATGGAGGAGGCTCATTTAAACATGCTGATATCATGCTACAACCGCAACTGTTCTTGAAACTAAACATTTTGTATCACTTTCGCTTCAAAAATCTAGATTTACATCCTAAATCTAACTACAAATGGCACCAAAATGCCCAAGACTTAAGAGCGTACCATCACTATCAGTTTCTTTTTAAACCTGATGCTGTTTCACTTTTCCCAACTTAGGGCTTTTTATGACGTACGGTGAGGATATCCTGATCATGATTAGATCGAGAGGTAGTAAAATGGTGATGCCTTGAGGGGAAAAAAAGCTGATGTAAGGAATCTTTCTGTTTTACATTCACTTCACCATTCAGAATTTCTTATGGCTAAAAACAAACAAATCTTCCCGTTTGAATGGTGTATAATAGCTTGGGGCAACGACCCTGATTTTTGGTTTTGTCAAACGTCAAGTCTTAAGGCACAGAACAACAACAAAAATTACAGCCTGACTTTTTTCAACCCAAACCTTAAATTTTGACATTTCTCTCTAAAATACACATATGCAGGCAGCTTCTCAATGAATTAAAAATACAATCTGATGGACTCAAAGGATCAAAAAGTTTCTTTCACTGCCAAATATCGATGCCCAAACAGTAAATCTCAGCTAATAAGGATGCAGCAAATCCTGTTCCTGAACAACACTTTTATCATAGTTTTGGTGATATAATAATCACTGTCGCAAATTTTATTCTGAATGCAACAGTGGGGCAGTTTTTGAAAATCGTTTGCCAAATTTATGGAGAAAAATACAGAAGTCCCCCTTTTGGCTCACGGCGCTTATCATGTAGACGACCTTAAGTTTCAGGCGTACTAAAGAAATTAAGAAGTTGAGACGGAACTACAACTGGGTAAAATGTAATAAAAAATAGAACTGGTGAAAAATCTCCTTTACAAAACTTTAGCTCGGTTCTTCTCTAAAGTGAAATTTGTGGAGTTGCAACAAACTCTTTGACACTATATACGGGCCACAGAATTGCAAACATGTTCAGCCAAAAGCTCTTGAGGTTAGTGATGTTGGGTTGAAATATCCCATAGCAAACGTTAGAAACGATGCAATATCGCTATCTCGTAATTTGAAATAAAGTACAACATTAAAAAATATGAACTCTGCAGAAATAATATTTTTAACTCTGCAGTTAGGATCATTAACTTTGACAGTACAAATATTATTTTTTACCTGCAGAGTTCTCCAAATTTGAACTTCACCTACTGAAAGTCTATTTATGACTTCAAAAAACTTCTGTTTGCAATTCCTTATGTTAGTGGCCTTTTTTGAGTTTCCACGTGACCCTTCTCTAAAAACAAAGCATGTTTTTCAGTGTGGAGTATGCACTTCGATATGGCCTGGTTTTCACATGATCATTTGTGAACAGATGGCATCCACCACTCAAAAACACATACAAATAAATTTCAAATGTGAGTTGCTTTTTAAAGCAAAGTTGTTTAAAGAGTTCAACCCAAAACTCTCCGTATTTCCTCTTACAAAGCGTTTACATATAAATATTGTAACGTTATTCAGTGCAGACTTGAATAAAACAATACGCAAATATTTTGCCTAAACATACCAGCAATAAACTTTGTTGCACCGCGTTTTTTTTAGATTCTCCTTCTTACTGATGTGAACACGGGGAGAGCATGCAAACTCCACACAGTAAGACCCCACGGCCGACACAGGACTGAACCCAGGACCTTCTGGCTGTGAGACCACTGTGCCGCCCCAGCGGGTAAAATAAACAGTTGCATGCTCATGTGAGGTCCAATATCCCATGTAGGTAATCTAAAACTGAAGTTTTGGGTTGATTTCTTGCACACCATTACTACTCCCACTCCCACCCCACCAAACTTTTCACTTTTCAGTCATTATCTGAACCGCCTAATTCCAACTGGGGTCGTGGGGGAGCCGGAGCCTATAACTTGCGTGCGCAGGTGGGGAACAACCCTAGGCAGGCGCCAACACCACGCAGGGCACACACACTCACACAGTCACACACACCTTACGGAGGCCAATTTGGAGTCACCAATTAACCTATAATGCATGCCTTTGAACTGTGGGAGGAAACCGGAGCACCTGGAGGAAACCTACACAAACACGAGGAGAGCATGCAAACTCCACACAGAAAGACCCTACGGCCGTCCCCGGGGTTCGAACCCAGGACCTTCGTGCTGTGAAGGTACTTTTCAGTTTTCATTATTCGAAAACACGACATTTATAATCCTCTGACCTACCTAAACTTTTGTCGTTGGCTAGCAAAGAAAGATTACGACCCAAACGTTGTAATGCAAAAAAAGAAAAAGCAGAGGCAGTTACGATTAAGTTGCAGCATCACCCAGAACTATTAGGCATTTCTCACATTAAAAAAACACTTCGAAAAAAGAATGGAATGAACCCCCCTTGGTGTGCTTTTTTGTAGTGGGGGTATAGGGGGAGGGGGAGGGGAAGGGGGATAGGTCAGTTGACCTTGAAGTCAAAGGTCATGACTGCTGCCCGCTCCACTGGGGTTCCGATGGCTGGCGTAAGAACTCCTCCACCTGCCTGGCCATGTCCATGGTTTCGTCCAGGTCAAATTCTCCTTCGGCGTCCAACATAGTGTCACTGCTGAACACAAAGAAGCACAAATGTGACAACATTTTCACCCTGTAGTTTTGAAAGAAAGAAAGACAAACAGACAAAAAGAACGACAGACAGACAGAAAGAACAAAAGAAAGAATGAACAAAACAAAAATAGACAGACAAACGAAAGAAAGAAAATTGACTTCGTAATATTGCACTGAATTGATGTAACATCATATCAGGATGAAGGAAGAAATAACGAAAGAATGGAAGAAAGAAACAAACAAATAAACAAATAAATTCATTAATTTAAAAAAGGCAGACAGAAAGAAAAGAAAGTAGAAGAAAGAATGAACGAATAAAAGAAAGCAGACTTTCATACAGCAGACTTTGTGATATTGTACTGAAATGATGTAATATCATCAGGATGAAGGAAGGAAAAATAAATAAATGGAAGGAAGGAAGAAAGAAAGAAAGAAAGAAGAAAAGAAAGAAAGAATAAAAGAAAGAAAAGAATAAAAGAAAGAAAAGAAATTGCATCGTAAAGCAGACCATGTGATATTGTACTGAACGGATGTAATATTGTATCAGGAGAATGAAAGAAAGAAAGAAGGAAGGAAGGAAGGAAGGAAGGAAGGAAGGAAGAGTGGAAGTGAGTGGTTTTTTGTGATGTGATAGGGATGGAAGTGATGGTGTTAAATCAGCATGTCGACCACTGGCTCCTGAATCATATGAAAATCTGATCTGCTGTAGTTGAAACGGAGTTGGATATTACATGGGAGGGTAAATTCCAAAGCTGTTGGGCTGACTGACGGTGGGCGAGGCTGCGTGGTCCATGAAGGAGGAGTTAGATGGTGGGTCGGGAGACGAGAACCTATGAGGGTGAAAATGTTAAAACAAAAAAAGACTTGATCAAAAAATACTTGGTCTCAAAGTCTTGGCTGGATTAAAAATAGGGATACACGAATATCGGAATCATATCGGAATCGGCCGATAATTGCTTTGTTTTAAGGCATCGACATCAGACCGATGCTTCAATTTCCCCGATTATTTTCAGCCGATATTTTATGACTCATTTATTGTACGTCGGAAAGATATTGTGTAAGTCGGGCATGTCTAAAGGCCGAGGCGGGATTTTATACGGACCACGCCTGTCTTAAAATGGATGTTGTTATTTTGTGCCAAAACTCTGAACACGCTCAACTCTGCCTGCACATGCAAAAATGTTTTAGCTAACTGAAGTTTCACTTAGCGAATGTGAGCTCGCACGAGTGGCGTACTGCTGCACTTAACGGAATGGTAGGTAATGTGCTCTTTTCTATGTGGTAGTATGCATCTCAGAAAATAGCTGGGGTTGTAGCTTAACGGCTCTCTACACACTAGGTAGTGCACATGGAGTGTCATACACTACGCTGGAAATGCTCCGCCCTCGCTCAACTACACTTTCACACTCGCTTGACTTTGCTCTGTGTCAGAACTATGGCCTAACTTTTGTGCCAAAATTGTAAGCGCACAGTGGAACTTTGGTGAGCAAAATATCTTGTCTTTACGTGCTCTACTCTGCCTGCACTCGCGCTAGCCTCTGCCTTTCTCATTTATCGGCATCGGTATCGGCAGATATAAGCATGAAAAATATCGGATATCGGCATCAGCCAATAATTCCCATATTGTGCAACCCTAATTAAAACTTTTATTCATGAAAAACCTAAAGAAAGTATCAGAGCAGTCCAAAACTAGACTGATTGTAAAATTTCCTAACAAAATATGGCAATTTAGATGAAATGATGAAACATACTTACTCCACTTTCACCACCTGCTTAATCTCTGGCTTCACATATCCATCACCTACTGCTTTTGCTGAAGGCGAAAATGACAATTGTGAATTGCATAAGTGAAATCAAATGAAAGCCCAATTTGACATCATTTGGTTTTGGTAAAAGTAATAGTGGTCGTACAGTTGGGAGGTGTGCAGTAGCGGGAGAAGACCTCGTCTTTAGGCTGGTTGGGGTAAAGGAAAAGCAGGTGGTTCAAGTCGCTTATGCGGTCTGCCAGAGAACGGATGGAGAAATCTTTGGTGGTGAAGGGCATCAGGTTCCACACCATTCTCTCTCCTAGGAAAAGCAGAAAAGAAAACAAGAATGACAACTGCTGGAACCAGATTTTTGGGGGTTGCCTGTATGATGATGGATGGTACCGCATTTGTTGGAGAATTTATGATACCTGGGACTCATAGTGATTATCTGTATGATCACTGTCAGTATTTGATTTGTTGGGATTATCTGGATGATGACTGATGGTATTTGATTTGTTGGGATTATCTGGATGATGACTGATGGTATTTTATTTGTTGGGGTTATCTTTATGATCACTGTCAGTATTTGATTTGCCGGGATTATCTGGATGATTACTGATATCTAATTTATTGGGATTATCTGGATGATGACTGATATCTAATTTATTGGGATTATCTGGATGCTGACTGATGGTATCTAATTTGTTGGGATTATCTGTATGATGATTTTTGGTCTCTGATTTGTTGGGATTATCTTTATGATCACTGTCAGTATTTGATTTGCTGGGATTATCTGGATGATGACTGATATCTAATTTATTGGGATTATCTGGATGATGACTGATATCTAATTTGTTGGGATTATCTGGATGATGACTGAGGGTATCTTATTTGTTGGGATTACCTATATGATGATTTTTGGTCTCTGATTTGTTGGGATTATCTGGACGATGACTGATGGTATGTTATTTGTTGGGGTTATCTGTATGACGATTTTTGGTCTCTGATGTGTTGGGATTATCTGTATGATCACTGTCAGTATTTGATTTGTTGGGATTATCTGTATGATGTTATTGGTATCTAATTTATTGGGATTATCTGGATGTTGACTTGGTATCTAATTGGTTGGGATTATCTGCAGGATGACTATTGGTCTCTGATTTGTTGGGATTATCTGTTGGTATTTGTTTTTGGGGGATTATCTGTATGTTTTTGGTTCCTGATTGGTTGAGATTATCTTTATCAGGTGTTTCCAGATCCGGTCCTGGAAAGCTGGTTTCCTGGAAGATTTCCATCATACCGCGTGAGTCAAGTTTGGAGAGCCTCTACCTGAGACAAGGTGTCAAAGTTCTGAACTCAAAAATGATGGAAAACCTCCAGGATACCAGCACTCCAAGACCAGAACTGGACACACCTGGTCTATATGATGAACGTTTCTGATTTGTTGGGAGTATTTGTATGATGACTGGTTGATGGTACCTGCTTTGTTAGGGTTCTCTGCAACCCACGCAATGGTGATGCCTCCGATCTCAGAGTCACTGAAGCGAAGCAGGAACGTCCCGTTAGGCTTGGACAACAGCATGTCCTGAGCTTGCTGCTTATTCAAAAAACCCAGGATTGCTCTGAAACCAAACCACACACAGATTTCAAAAGAAAACTCCAGATAATCTGAGCTCATCATCTGAGAAGAACTTCATCTGAAATGTCATCAATGAGTTTTGGGGTCAACATAATTACAAACACCACAAACAGAAGCCTCACCCATCATTCCAGTGAGCCTTCAAGTGCTTTTTCATGAGCTCTATTACACCATCAAACCACTGCCAGAAGGTGAAGTTTCTACCAGGTAAACTCTCCTGCAAAAAGGTAAAAACAATTTGGGATGATGACAGAACACTTAACGATACTTGCACGTCATTTTGATATGTGACTTTTGGCTGATTTCCTCTACCCGGTTGAACTGCGACCACGTCATGGTCATGTTGCGGTAATCCTCGGGGTTGTTGCTCGAGCTGCTGAAGGCCTTCTGAGCAAGGAAGACAAGGTTCTCATCTGACAAACCTCGCTCGCTCTGCACCTCCGACTTGTACTTCATGTTTAAAGCCTCGCAAAGCTGCGGCCACGACACTTTGTCAGGCACGACGAAGGGAACGCGACCCTGTTCGACAACAAAAAATATCATTGTAGGGGGTGGTTGTAGGACAAGGGACTAAAACTCTGGCTATAAGCATCTCCTAAAAGCCACAAGATGTAAATATAGATTATTTCTGGAATAATAAGAATGTTCATTTTCCCACAACGGTCAGTTTTGTCTCAAATATTCTTCAAAAAGCTGCCTTATGCCACCTCCCCCTCACCGGCTCGGAGAAGGCGTTGTCCCACAGCACCGTCGCTGTGGCATTGTTGTCCTGACTGCCATGGACGATGACCACCACCGGCAAGGACAGCGTCTGCACCGTTTAAGATATAACAAGGAAAAATCTGTCGAGCTTTTCAATCAGCTTGTTGGGCCTCATTTTCAAATATTTTATTAAATTTGTTGTTAAGAAAGTTAAACAGTTTGAACAGCATAATATTATAGAATTGCAGAAATCAAGAAACATGCTAATGTTTTGCATAGTCACGTAGATAGAAAACAAGAAGAATATTTGTAGATTCTGCTCAAATCTTAAATAGGAAAGAGTCAAAATCTTGGTGAGAGCTGCATAAGTGGGTTTAAGAACAGCTGGATAAACACTGCCCAAGAAGTGTAGATCTTGAGGCTGTGATTGCCTTCTAAATGTGACAACTCTTCCACGTAATCTACAGTATTACTGTAAATGTTGTACAGCACTGAGAGACAGCTGTAACTTCTTTTGAGCTGAATTTGCGAATAAGTGAGCTTTCCCTCCTTCTGAAAACCATAAAATATGTAGAAATGCATAAGTGGGTTTGAAGAACAAATTTCTCCTCAAGAACTGTTGCTGAATCAGGCCCAATCGAGTTAATGTCATCAAAAATCTGCGACCTCACCTTGACGTGAAACATCAGCTCGTTGCCTCCTACGCTGAACTGGGACTCGAACAGAACCGTAAACTTCTCCTCGGTCACCGACTCGGCCCCGCGTCGGTCCGAACGCTTGATGCGTTTCAAGGACTACGAGGTGGGAGAGAAATTTTTTTTTTAAATGTATCATCAAGGATTATGTAGAGTGGAGCTGCTGAAATTTGGAGGAGAAGCTCTGTCCCAAGAAGACCGTACTCTTTAGAAACGGATTTAAAAGAGCAAAAATGGAAAGGTCTATTGATGGAAAAGCTTCATCAACTACAACAAAAGGTTGACGAGCTAAAAACAGATGTTTGTAAATAGTCACTGGAAAAGCTAAGTTAAGTTGGTAGTAGGGCTGGGCGATATGGTCTCCAATCAATATGACGATTAACCGAACATTTTACAACGCTTACGATTCATTTGTTCTCAGTTGTGTAAATATGTTCCACTATTACAGCTGGAATATTTTCTTCTAATAACATAGTACATATTTTTGCGATTTTAAAATTGAAGGTAACACACACACACGTGGCGGCAGCCTGGACGGGGTGGAGTCACGCAACAGCAATCAAGATTACATCGATTAGAGGTTCAGCTGTCAGCAGCATCACAAATTTTACACTGACGGTAACAGCTAGGCTGAAGCTCACCATGTTCCTGAAGTGAGCGCTGAGAGTGCCGGTGGTTTGGTGGTACTCCATCACACAGCTGTTATTGAGTATTTCGCCGCTGCTGTCACTGGATTAACAAACAGAGAGAGAGAAAAAGAGTTTATTGTTTTATTTTGTCTGTGGTTCCAGTCAGTCTAGACCAGGGTTCGGCAAACCGCGGTTCTGGAGCCGCATGCGGCTCTTTCATCCTTTTTTTTTTTTTTTATTGTAGTTCGGAATTTGAAGATTATTGTGATCTTGTAACATTAAAATACAATGTGTTTAATTTTTTGTCGCTCAAAATATGCGTCACAAAAGCCGGTATATGTCCGTCAAACCGCCGTGTATTTATCAAGCTTTTCGACCCCAGGTAGGCTAAGCATGGATAATTATAAGAAAAGAAAAATATCTGGAAAAAATAGAACATATAATGATGCCTGGGCAGACTCCTTTGCATTTATGAAGGTGACATCTTACAGCCAGGATTTGCAGACGCTTTTTGCTGAGGTTCAGGAGCAATAGTCTCATTAACCAGATAAAATAAATATTTTAATCAGATATTTTGCAAATATGTATTTTACATTGTTCAATGAAATAGTGCTTTTTGTTTTCGATTTATTTTTAAATTTCAGCTTACAGCTTACAGGCGATGAAAGGATTGCGGCACGCACAGTTTTAGTTTGCTGCATGGATACTTAAAGTTCGGCTTTTTATTTCATTTGAAAGACACCTTCAACTCAGCGTGTTGTTTTTTTACAGAGTTCTAAATGTTCAAAATGTTTTCTTTGCATAAATAAAATTTCACAAGTAACACACTAGCCTAGTTTTTTATACATAGCATAAAAGTAAAAAACTATGGAAGCGTAATGCGTTCACTTGAGAAAAAATAATCCTGCTGTTTTTCTGAATTAACGAGATAGTTTTCATGTTTAAAAAAACGCTGCAATGTCCTGCAGATCAGAATGGACTTTCCGTCTCAACAACCGCAAAGTCTTGAGGTGCCTGCGCAAAGTCGACAAACTAATAACAATGCCATCTATGTTACTTACTGCTGCAAGTATTTCCCAGTGTCTCAAACCCAAACCAAAATAAAACTGGAAGAATCTAAGGTGTGACATTATTGCAGTGAAATCGAGCTCTAAAGTAGGCGAAATGAGAGCTTTTGAGGTTAATTCAGAAAAACAGCGCGTTTTTTTTAAACATGAAAACTGTATCTCGTTAATTCAGAAAAACAGAGCAGAATTATTTTTCCTCGAGTGAACGCATTACGCTTCCGTAAAAAACAATATATGCAGTGTTATCTTCATTATAGATGTCAAAAAGGATTTGCAGCTCCCGGTGTTTTCTCTTTTGTGGAAACCGGGTCCAAATGGCTCTTTGAGTGTTAAAGGTTGCCGACCCCTGCTCTAGACAAAACAACGGAACATCGCCTGCCGTTAGCTCACTTTTCTGCACAGCCCACTTTCTAGTAATACAAACTGGATTCATCCACCAGAGAGCATATAAACCGTACGTAGAACTGAAGAAACCCCAATCAGCTAATGTTTCACACAAACTGATGTGACACTCTTCTTTCATTTTCAGTGCCGTTACTTTGCCTTCCCATTTGGGAACTGCTGTGTTAGCCGTTTTTGTGTGTGTGTGGACTAACTTCCTGGTGTTCTCGTTCTTCAGCAGGGCCTTGGCTTGCTGCTCGTTGATGATGGTGGCCTTCACCTGCGGCGGGTTCATGTGCACGTTGAGTTTCCCCCCCACCAGGAGACGCACCGTCGTCGCAAACTTGGTCTGCGTTTTCAGCACCTGCGGAGGCTGCTTCTCGATGATGAAAGTGCTGAGGAGAGAACGGCAGCAATTTAGCGACTGAGCTGAGCGACTGATTTTGGTTAGCTATTGGCACGAGAACTTTGCACGCCGCTCACTGTTTGCTGTGCTGTAAATCGTACGTATCCGTGATTCTGCTACTCAGCGGAGTAAAAGACATACTGGAGTTGATGGTCAGTTCTCGCGTCACGTGGCGCGTGGAGCCACAACGGTTTGGGGTCCCAAACTGTTTTGCCCCCCCTTCAAATTCAAATTGCATTCATATTTTACTAATCTTCACTGCAAACTTTTAAATCGAAGAGACAAAGCCAAGCGTGAGCGTAAAAGCACTAAAGGCAGACTTGAGTGCATAAAGACAAGAGATATTGCTCGCCAACGTTCCACGACGCGCTCCGAATCTTGCCTCGAAGATATGTAACCTTACAGCTCTCCTCCACTAGTGTTATTAATAAGAGATATAAGTACATTCATTACATGTGAGCACGTTAATTTTTTGATTGTGATTTTTTCAGTGTTTGAACATGGGAAAAAAATGCATCAAGAAGCATTAATTATATATATAATGTTATTTATATTTTTTTTATATTAAATATTTAATTTTCCATTAATATTCTAATAATGTATTTTATTTTCTCGAATGCCTTTGATGTCCCTCAAGTGTTTTATCTAATGATTACTCTTAAATGACAGTAACACAGATTATAATCGAATATATTGATGAGTTGTTGCAGTTTAGTAAACAGAGAACATTACTGTTTTCCGTTAATTTTCTTACTAAAGATGAACTTGACTTCTGAAGCTGACGTCCATGCTAATTTTGAACCTCCCACCTGGTGACGAGTGCCGAGATGATGTCGGTGACGGTGGCGTTGAGCTCCTTGAGCAGCTCCTCGGTGGGACCGGGGATGGGCAGCTGCTGGGTGAGGTGCTCCACGCGCCGGATCTGCTGTCTGTTCTGCCAGATCATGTCGGCCAGTTTCTCACACCTGTCCGATGCAGGAAAAAGCAGACAAGTTTTGCCGCCATGTCTGGTTTAGCTAGGTCGCTGCAAGATAACTAGATGCCATCTCTCGTATTCATCTCGGACTGTAAAGAAATGTTCATTCATTCATTATCTGTACCGCTCAATCCCGAACGGGGTCAAAGGGAGCGGAGCCTGCGGGCGCAAGGGCGGAGACCAACCCCGGGAGGGCGCCAGCACATCGCAGGACATACACACACGCTCACAAGTCATGGAACCATCATATTGCTCCTGTTGAGGAGCGCTCCTTTTAATTTCATTCATCAGAAATAATAATGTGTTTACCAGGTCTGCAGGATGTCTAAAGATCCTTCCGGAGGGCCGCCGTTCCCTGCCAGCTGTTGTCGTCTCTTCCACTGGATCAGTTCGTCGTCCACTATAACCGTCTGCTGTTTTCGCAACAAGGCCATTGTTCTTTGCTGCTTCTCTGCTAGATCCTACACACACACACCCCATACATATACTAAACAAAACACTGAACCAACTATATTGTAGTACATATCTAAAAATCCATGTAGAGAATTAACTTGCATGGTATGTTAACCCTGGTGTGTGTGTGTTACCTGTCTGTACTTCTGCAGTGTGTTGGCCTCTCGGGTGAGCCAGGCTTCGAGGGTGGATTTTCGGCTCTGGAGGCCCGTCTCCCTCTGCACGCGCTCGGCAGGCGGCAAACTGGCCAGGCTGCTCAACTGGGCTGCACGGAAAAGATTACTGTCAAAAAACCCGATGTTCTATTTAACGTAGATGCCGAAATTTTGTGAATGTTGATGAAGAAAACTTTACTAATCTCTACTCATTTGCTACTCGTGCGCCACTTCGTGAAACATGTCTAGAGATACACAGTCTGCAACAATTAATCCACAATTAAGTCGATTATAATAAATTGTTGATACAAAATTTTAGTGCGTTTGTTCTACTATAAAAGCGTGTTAATGTTGGTTTTTTCTTCTTTCTCAATTTTAGTGCCTTGGCCGCCGTCCACGGTTTTCTTCGCAGTAACGCTGTTCATAGCCTCAAATTCGCAGCTGGCTTTTCTTTTCAATAATTGCACATGCAAACCTAATTTTTCCACTTTTCTGAAGGTCGAATGAATTGCAATAATGCTATCGTTCCCAATTTTGGTGCAAGGGGGCCCACATTGACATTTAAATGGCATTGACATTGACTCAACAGCTCACAGTTTAATGCCTAGTTCTTTAATCGGCAGCAACAGCAGTAAACAGACTTTACTCTTACTTCTTGTAACCATTTATCTACTTTTAAAACATAACAATTACACAAAGTGTCTTCAGGAAATGTCTTTTGATTTCTTTAGGAATTGAGCTTTTTGGTTATTTCGTTTTTCAGCATTGTTTGGAGGTGCAACAACTGAGCGAGTGAGTGATTAGTTGTCATTGTGAAGACATCACATATGCGCTATACCAAATGTGACCTGAAGGAGCAGTGGGCAGCTTTTGCAGCGCCCGGGGAGCAGTGCTTGGGGACGATAGCTTGCTCATGAGAACCTCAGTGGTATCTTTAACCGGTGGCCCTCTGATAATGGGGCCACTACCAACTGGCCCATTCTAGCATTGTAACCAAATCAGCAACGCAGCTAACTTTTAACAAGTAGTCATGGTACTCACTACTTGGTACATGGTACTCGCACATTTATCGATATAGATAGAGCGATATATGTATACCATATCAACGCACACATATAAATTCAATATAAATGCAAATAGACTCGTACCCTGTATCCTCAGGCTTTCCTGGTACTGGATGATGAAGTACTCCTGGCTGTGCTGCAGCTTACGCAGGTCGTTCTCTGTGTCCTGCGTCATCACCCGCAGCTCCTCGAAGGCCTGGTTGATCTGCTGGTATTTCTGCGGGGTGCCGTCCGCCTGCCCACCGCCGCCCGGGGCGCTCACCTGCCGAAAAACACAGCCATCAAATGCTGATAGCGTTAAAGATGTAAACATTCAACGCTGGCGGAGTTTTAGTGTGGCTTACGTTAGACGCCTCTTGTACCAGTCTCTGCTCGTTGTACAGGATGTGCTTGATGCATCGCACCAGGTCCATGGGACAGGGGTCGTATGTACTCTAAATACAATGTAAATAAGCATAAGGTAAATAAACAAGTAAATATTAAATACAATGCATAATAAATAGGCATAATATAGTATGCTAAAAGCAGAATAAATTATAGATGGTATTAAACATTTTACAGGTTATGAATACAGAAAAAAGGCTTTGGGAAGAGAGAGAGAGAATAGTTAAGATGCAGTAACTTATCGAGAGAAGAAGGAAAGAAACAAAGCAAAAAAACATTATAGAAATGGGGAGACAGAGAGAGGGAGGAAAAGAAAGAAAGGGAGTTGGTAGCATAACGGTTAGGGAGCTCGCTCCGTGATCGTAAGGTCGCCAGTTCAAATCTCCGACCAGTAAAGGTACCACTGAGGTACTCATGAGCAAGGTACCGTCCCCAAGTACCGCTCCCCAGGCAATGCCCACGTCAGCTGCCCGGATGGGTCAAATGAAGAGGCCACATTTCACTGTGGTGTACTGTGTGCTGTACTATGCTGCCAATGTCAAATAATCACTCAATTTCACTTTCATTTAGAAAGAAAGCGGGAGAGAGAGAGAGACCTTGAGCTGTGTAGCGTAGTGGCCGAGTTTGATCTTGAGCAGGAAGCCGTCTTCCCCCATCTGATGCTCGGCTTTCCTCTGCAGCTCCTGTACCAGGCTGTCCAGCAGACGCTTGGCTTTAAACTCCTCCTGCTGCTTCTCCAGGTCTATTGCATCCCTGCAGCACATACAGTACACGCACCCACACTTACTAAGAAAGATCAGTTTTCTACTCTTAATTGGGGATAGGCACGTCATTTGCACAGGGGTTACGGGGGTATATATAACCCTCCCCAATAATCATTTCATTACGATGGATAAAATATATTCATTATCTCGCACGGATACCTTGTGGATTTTCTTTCTTTATTTTATTTGCCAGCACAAAAGTAGCATGTTTAATCATCTGGTAATCTGGTAATTTTGGATAGCCCCTTTTGATAGCCTTCTCATCAGAATGTTGATTATGCAGGCTTGTCGATCAGCTGTGTAAACACACACAGAGTGAGTCTGAGTCCTCGCGGCTCTCACGTGGCACCAGTTCAGTCAAATCTTCCCTTTTATTACAGATAAAACTCATATTTTGGCTGATAAATAACAATAACCTACTTTTGTCTGTTCAACAATAAGATTGTATTAGAAATAAATTATTAATTAATGAATCATAAATTATTAAAAGAAATTATTACTTGGTGTTTTATCTTAAATTTATTATCTCAATCTTCTCTTTCTTCTTTCGCCTATGCTCGTTAGAGGTCGCAACAGCGGATCAACTGCCATGTTGTCCACATATTGAACTGGCAAACGTTTTACACTTGTTACGTCTTCCTGACGTAACCCTCCATGACAATTCATTTAAAATATTTGTTTTTCCTTTTTTTTTTTGTTCTTTTTGCCTTGAACAGCTGTATTTTACAGAACAGGCTTGTGTTTGCTGGCAGTTAAAATACTATATAACTGATACAGCTGTATTCTTGAAATACAACAAAAGATTTATTTTAATAGCTGTTTTGTTATTTTTAAATCATTTCCTGTTTTTTTGCTATCTTAGCTATCTCTAAATTTAACACTACAAGTCTCAATCTTTTTTCCTTACATTTTTAGATGAGTAAAAATAGTTCTAGTGGTCCAGGGTTTTTTGGTTGCCAACTTCAGCATTATACGAGAGCCGGTACCAGCACCAAAACCTGTGCACTGGAAAAGGAAAAATCATTCATTCATGCAGACTCACCAGGGCTGGGCCTCGATCCACTGGGCCAGGTAATGTCGCACCTCGATGGGGAAGTGTTGACCGTAGAGGGCCTGCATCCGGTGCAAGGCGTCCCCCTGCAAGTGCTGGGCCTGCATCCATAACGCCATTGCCTCCTCTAACCCCCAGGAAAAAAAAGAAAGAACTGAGAAATGAAATAAATATAGGGCCTAACAACACTTCAACCTACAATCCACGATGGCTCAAAACTAATACAATTGAGACGACTGGGCATTAGGCTATGTTTTGGTTGTTCAAAAGCGTTTTACCCAAACAGCATTGCTTAGGACCAAAAGGGGTTGAAACTGAAAAAAAACAACCTCATTTGCCAGTTACACAGTGCAAAATGGGAAAATGAAACAGAAATATTGGCCTCAAGCATGCGAGCCTACAGTATGTAAAAACACAGGCTACTGTGGCCCAGAGCGCAGGGAAAAAATCTTAAATGATATTTGAGTTGCTTTTTTATGATTTGATATGAATGGAAAAGATGGTGTTAAATCAGTATATGATATTGTCTCGTATCAATCTCTGGCTCCTGAACTGGATCGAAATCATAACATAGCAGACTTTGTGTTATCAGCACACATCAAATCATTGTCCTCTGAACCGATACAATATTGCGTCATGATGAAACTTGTGATGTACATCCCTACAAACATAATAAAGAGCCCATATAGGTCAGCTGTAAACCAAAAATAAATAAATCTGAGAACTTTTCATCATGTTCTTAACACAAAAGGCACAGGGGCTTGCAGCAGTCCCTTTAATATGAATATTTGGCACCATTTTCCATTTTTAAAGCAAACATACATCGTTTAAAAAAGACTTCTTGTTAAGCAATAATCGATACTGGTCCTGAAAAATCGCATCGGGCCACTTCCACTAGCTACATCTCTATGACTTCATATATTAAAGGCTGGTAAAAATGTAATAACGTATGCTTTATAAACACTTACAAAGCAATTATAACCTCTCTGTGCTACTCATTAAAACAACGTTGATTAGTCAAACTAAACTAAAACGGCCCTTGGATCGTTTTAGTTGCTGTTTAGCCAAAATTCCAGAGATTCGCTACTTTTATCGGTTGAATGTTTAATCACTCGTTAAAGGGGAAGTACGCTCCAACAGGCTAACGAGGCTAATGATGAATGAAAGTTCTCGAAAACGTTTAGCATAACTTTTACAAGTCGTCAAACGAAAAAACAAATGAGAACAAGCTTCCGGTTGGACATGTGCAGCCCTTCTACTGAACGTCCCCATTAGCTTTCATTCAGCGTTAGCATCCTTGGGCGCACTGCGCCTTTAATAAAACCTTGTTGTGACAGCGGCTCGGCTAAATTACCCAGCTAGCAAAACAAGGGGCGGGTATAGTTTAAAGAAAAATACGGCGAAAACGTGTGACCATAGCAATATGCAGTTAAAGTACAAAGGCAGCTTGATACATATGAGACAATGTTGGAAATGTCAAATGTGAAAGTTTCGGGAGATCACTTTCTTTGGCGTTAGCCATTAGGCTAACGACGGCTAGCTAGCTAGCTAACAAGCTTAGCTTAGCCCAGCCCGTGTCGCGCGAACCCTTTGCGATCACACGTGAGGGGAATAAAAGCGCGTTTAGACGGCAAGTTAAGCGCATTTCCACACCATTTCTAATCTTAAGACGATTCTTGCTTATGGTAGCACACTAGACTGTAAGACGCTAGCTACATATGCTAACTGCTTAGTTGAGTAGGACTGAAGAAGGGAAGTCGGTTAAAAAAAAAAAAAAAAACTTTATTTTTCGTTGGCAGAAATAATACCAAAAAAAAGAGAGACGGGACGGAGCTCACCGTTTAAGTACGCCGGATTACAGTAAACGCGCCGTTAATCCATAAAACAATATCCGAGGTTTAGGATTCATAAATGTGCCATTTAAGCCAGGGTTTAGAAGTTTTTTAAGCTTTCCGGAATTGTGTGTAAGTGTGTGTGTGTGAGGGGGGAGTGACAGGAGGCGAACCAAGTAGTACAGTAAAGGAGCGCACTTAAGTAGGGTGACACGATAGCGGGCGATAAATGGGCCAGATTCTATATAGTGCGCTAGTGTGCTTTTGAGGACAGTACCCTGGGGTTTGGTGTCGGGGTGAAGTTGCGACAAATGGCCGCTAGATGGAGACATGGGCGCGGGCGAGATAACGGGCGGCTCCGGCGGTTGTGATTGGGTCGTCCGGCCAACTCCCATCATGTTTGGGGCAACAGCGAGCACCAGCTGGCCCCTTTTGATTGATGAGAAGCAATTTCCACTGCTGCTCCGACTTAATTCCCACAGACCGAAGCCAACGTTTTCAAACCTTTAATGTTTTTAAGCATATTTTCAAATCTGAAAATGGCTCCAATATATTTTGCTCCACAAACATGGTGGGTTGCTATTGACGCTACAGCATATGCACTGTTGTGGACATGAGGGACTTACTTTGTAGAACCAATATTGGAGTTTGATTCCATATGTGGATATAAAATATTGATGGCATACGTATGTGCATATAAAATATTATCATTAGGCTTCATGTGGCACATTAAAATGAAATTTGATATCATATGTGCGCATTAAACATTTGTAATTTGTGTGTAATCATATGTGTGTAAAGAAATGTAACATTATATGTTCATATAAAATACTGTAATTTGACTTCATGTGGCATATAAAATTATTGGCATTTGACATCACATGTGGACATAATATATTGTAAATTGCTATACGTTTAACACCATAAGTATACAAAATAATCTCAATTTGATACCACATTTGTATAAAAAATATTGTAATTTGACACGTGTGCATATAATATATTGCAACTTGACCTCATATATTCATGTAAAATATTGCAATTTGACATTGTTTGTGCATATATAAATATTGTAACTTGACACCAAATGTGCATATGAACATTTTAATTTGTGTCTTTCAGGACAAATGCACTGTTGTCATAGTAATTTACCAAATCAAAGAGAGTTAAATGTCTGGTGTAAATCTAACAATACATTTAATCATTCTTACTCTGGTTTGAGTCTTGTCTGTGGAGTCCAAGATTATGTGGTGCACTCAAGGAGCTGAGGTCAAAATTTAGTGTAAAACTTAGTGGAATGGTCCACTGTTACTTTAATTCAATGAGTGTAAAATTCTGAATGTAGAACATTGCTTTTTGCACTTGTACCACATCAACTGAATTTCAGGTAAGTTGACAAGTTAATGTTTACATCATTTTATGCAAATTGTAGTTCACATCACTACAATTGCTTTCTGAATTGATGTTAAAATGATTAAATGTGGTGTCTTGTTTTATAGCAACTAAATATGTAAACAAGTGTGTAATTGTCTTTAATAACATAAACTTTATTACACTTTGAGAGATTTCATTTCTATCACTCAACACTAGAAAAAGGTCGAGAAAAGAATTACACAGTGTAGTGTTGAGTTGTGTTAAATTTCAACTATACACCCAGCCAGTGTTAACTCTTTAAAGAGTCAACATTTTACAAAGTATAAAAACAAAACACTTTGGGGTAAGGCAGGCTGAGCAAATTTACAGATAACTATGAGGTCAGAAAACAAACAATAACTGTAAAACCGAAATAATTATTCATAAAGCGTGATCAAGCCAAAGTATTCAATTAATCAGGATAAACTTTATATTTTATATCCTACCTCTAGTTTAAAGTGTATATTTTATATTCTATTTATATATTGCTTATTCTATGTGCCTTATTTGTTCTTTGTTCTTTGTTCCTCGTTCTTTGTTTGTTGCAGTGTTAAAACTAGAGCCATGTCGTCTCGTCTCTCTGTGAACTCGTACAGTATATAGTAGAGATGACAATAAAGTTAACTTTGACGTTGACTTTGAGGATATTAATTTGAGGTCATATTGCTCAGGCCTACTGGTGTCCAGACGCATTCAAAGTGTTGAGTTTATTATGTCTGCTGATTCTGCTGTGAATTAAGTCATTATGCTGTCTCATGTTGGAACCATATATAAATATTACATCTGCCTCATCTGGAGCTAAAAAATTAAGAACCTTTCATTAATAGCTTGTCTCTCTCTTTAGCTTTGCAACTTTGCACATTTTAACACTTTACTTTTTCCAGTATCTCAGTACACCAATACGTATTTTTTTTTTTTTTTTACATATTCATTCATTCATTTATTCATTTATTATTTGAACTGCTTAACCCCTATCTGGGTCAGGTGTACCGCCGCCCAGCCCGGGACTTCGGACGCGAGACTGGGGCCAACCCTGGGTGGGCACTATTCATTTTAAATTAGTTATACATTATAATGATAAAAATGAAGTTAATTTAATATATTGATTTTAATAAAATGCTCTCGGAATGAACTTCCCTTGCCTAAAACGGTTGATATTTATTGAATTATTTATTAAGTATTTGATTAGCCCCGCCCACTCCGCGTCAAGGGGGCGTGGCATGTGAACAAGCTCAACGTGTGTCTCCTCCGCCGAATACTAAACCCCGCCCATTAAAGGAGTAAGTGTAGTTTTCTGTAAAGCACGGAGAAAAACGTGTCGCGGTGCAGCTGCTGCTTTTTCCAAAGGGGGTTTTCTTTCGGGACTGGACACTTCAAAACGGGTGAGTTGTGAGGTTTCTACAGTTTCATTTCATGGCCTGAACTGCTGAAGGACTCCGCGTCCTTTTGAATGCATTTACGTGCATGAAGAGTTTGGGTTATGCACATCTGCTTTAAAGACAATTACATTGAATTTTTTCATTCAATCGCAGCTTCGTTCAATTTGTAACAATTGCAAAATAACCAGACGCGTCCCACGATTGGCACAAGCTTAGCAAACCTTTTTTTTTTGTCAATGCAAATCCCCCATCTCCCAGCTAGAGGGAAGATCTACAAGTCGAGCCCGAGTTCCGATGGTGCTTATGATGACAGTAGCGCAACGACTGATATTCTGTGTATCTACTTTGGCATGGAAACGCGCTTCGGGCACGTTGGTAAACCCGCTAAATGAGAAGTGGCCGCAGTACATGGCGCATCCACTAGGGGGACCGCGAGCGAGCTCAAAGTAAATGGCAGTGAATGGAGAGCGAGCGGCTAACGTCGTATTTGACAAGCGTTAATGGTCAGTAAAATTCGACCACATATTAAGTCCGTTGTAGGTAGAAAATAATACGTCAAGCTGAAGGAACGGGTAACGTTGAGGAAAAAAGTTGTACATTTACGCGAAGAAAACAAGGATATTCTCTAACAAAAAGTCAATTATTCAGATATTAATGTAAAAAAAGTGCAAGAAAAAACCCTAGTTATTTTCTAACATTCTAAATGTCTGGGTTTTTTGTATTTTACAAACTTTGGACATTTTGGCTTTAACATTTACGTCTTTGCATTTGCAACGTTAATGTTGAAAATGTGACGTTTTCTTGCAAATTTAGGACTTTGCTATATCTGAGAATATTTTGATTTCGATACAGAAAATTTGGTCTATTTCTCGCAAATGTATGACTTTATAATATCCAGATTTTTCCATAATAAATTGAAATCGAAAATTAATCCGAATAGGGAAGCTCGCTACCATTTGCAGTTATGTATGTAGGAATAAAAAAAATTTGAGTATAACATTTAAAACAAATATGCTGCTATTGCTTTCTATTGAACTTATTATCATATTATTTTTCACGTTATTTTCTACATTCATTAACAAACCAGCTAATCACGTCCACACAGCGCTGTTAATTTTGGACTTGTTCACCGACGGCCCCTAGAGGCGTCATCTCAGCCCGGAAGTGAAGAGGGTAGACGCTCTGTGTCTCGAGCATGTGCAGTGACGTGTGTCCACCTGACTTTAGAGGATTGTCCGCCTTCCAGCCTTGGACTTGTGAACTTTCCCATATCTCAAGCAGCAGCTCCCTCCTCCCCTGAGAAAGTGAATTTTGTTGGTCGTTTCTTCCCTCTTTGAATCCCCCCCCTTTCCTGCCTAGGCTTGCACAATACAAACAAAACAACTCCCCGCAATGTTGATATTTCTTGACTGTCGTGCATTAAAAACAGTCGAATAGTTTTCTGTGACAATGTTAGTCTTTAAAAGTGTTTAACTGAGAAGCCATCTATCTGTTGATGTGGGGCGGGGGGATATAGATATTGATACTGATATTTTAGTACCAGTATTATGATATTTTACCCTTTGCCAACTGCTGATAAAGAATGAAATATCTGTAATTAACAATGAAATGAATTTCTTAGCAGATGTTAAAGTGTGGGTGTTAGAGCCATTTTGTGTTGCATGAATGTTTGAATATTGGATGTAATATTTCATAACTATTTGTAGTAGAAATTAGAGCTATAATTCTAATTTGAATACTTCTGGAACTTTCTATACAGTGTTATGTAATAGAGTTAGAGATATTAATAATACGTATACACGTTAACTGTACGTAACAACAGAAGTAATACGCAGTTGCCTTACGTGTCGTAATCTGATTGGTTCCTGAAATATATATAAAGAAGTAAGAACGTACACAGACAGTTGAAGTGAGGTGAAGTCAAGAACCCAGGAGCATTACAGTCTTTTGACCGTCACGTAAAGTCTCTTTGTAGTCCCAAGAATTCATCTTTTGCTTGTAAAAGTCTAAGTTGTAGTAAAGGAAAAAGACAACAAAAGAAAAGACTGGACTCAAGACTCTTATTTCTGGCTTACGTGTCGCGTGCAAAGAATCTTCGAAGTTCGAGGCTAGTGAGACAGCCCGAGCTGCACTCACAGTGATACTGAGAGATTATTTGTCATTGTGAACACATCACAGTGCAGCAAACAGTGCACCACATTATGCATGTCAATATATCAGAATATTTGTATCTCCTCACAGTTAATAATGGGGGAAATCAGAATATAGATGTTAATATATCAGAACATTGCTATTTCTTCCGAAATATATACTGGTATTTCCTGGCATTTGATAAAGGGGGAAATGTTGGAATATCTCTATAAAAACATCATTATCAATATCCGTATTCTGATATTTCTAAGAAATACCCATTTTAGCAGCACTAAAGATTTTAACACAAAACCCACAAATCTCTACCTTATTAAAATGAGATACACTCTAGTATCAGTTTGCAAACAATATATATTGTAAAGCCCTAGTGTAAACTTGCTCAGATATTTTCTCTGCTTATCGCTCAGCATCATGGCCGGAACGGAGGGCAAGTTTGACTTTGCCATCGACCGTGGAGGGACCTTCACTGACGTCTTCGCTCGCCTGCCGGACGGAAGCGAGCAGGTTCTGAAGCTGCTCTCACACGACCCCCAAAACTATTTGGACGCCCCGACTGAGGGCATCCGCCGCATCCTTGAGGAGGTCTGAAACCCTAAAGTGAAAGTTCGACCTGAAATCGTGTTTAAGCACATCCTCAGATTCTTAGAAATGCCATTTGATTACCGAAAGTTGGAGGATGATGCCTAAAAACGTACCATACTAACAGTCCGTGGAAGTAATCATGTCATTAAGTCATGCGGCAGCTTGATAAGTACACCCTAAAATGGGTTTGTAAGATATAACTATGTCAAAATTGTTTTTTTAAGACAACTCACAATTTTCTGAGATAACATATTGAAGAGTTTGAAAGACAAAATTCTGAGACAAGCAAGTTGTAATTAAGAGATTGGTAGTCTTGACTTTTAAGATAGAAAATCAATTATCACATTGTAAGTCAGAAATTTGTAAATCATAATTATTAGAGCATAACTCAAAATTTGAAAGTATTATGGGATTGTAAATCAAAATTAAGACAAGATATAAGTAGTAGATTGTAAGTTGAAATTTTGATCAAAGGCCATAATTATAAGATTATATAGCTATAAGATGTAAGAAATTTCGCAGCAAGCTGAAATTATGAGATCATAAATCATAATTATGAGAATGTAATTTGAAATTATGAGTTAGCAAAGTGAAGCATTCTTATTATTATTTACTGAAATGTCTTAGCGTTATCAGTGTCATTGATAAAGAAATTTTCTCAAAAATTGAGATTGTTTTTTATCACCCAGTATTAATGTATCGTCACAGTAACTGTAAATCTATTATTTTTAGGCCCCTTGCGTACGACCCATTAACCCCAAGTTGCTCCAGGGAGTGTCCCTTTAATTAGGAGATGGAGAATCTATGAAGGGGATTATTAGAACTGCTTTCAATTTGACTGGCAGGAGACAGGGAGGCGTTTCCCGCGGGACGAGCCACTGGAGGCCTCGCTTATCGGCTGGATCCGGATGGGCACCACGGTGGCAACCAATGCCCTGCTGGAGCGCCAGGGGGAGAGAACCGCTCTGCTGGTCACCCGGGGCTTCCGAGACCTCCTGCACATTGGCACACAGGCCAGGCCTGACCTCTTTGACCTGGTGAGAGAGACAGCTGCATGTGTAGGGGTGTAACAATACATCGACAGAAACACGCCAATTCAAGGATCAACAGGAACTTTTCTTTAACTGTCTGGTTGAGCTCAGGAATGAAAATGTCAGATGATATTTCCTAATCAGAATCAGGTTTACATTGTCACATACATGGAACTGGCTTTGGTGGTTAGTGCTAAGACATTAAGAGCAATACGAGGCTCTAATGTAAATAGAGAAATATGGATATAGCAGTACAAAACGTGTAGTAGGATAGTTATTTACAGAGCGTACCTGTGTAGTGCACAGAGAGAGTAGTTTACCTCTGTAGAGCACAAAATGAGTAAAGGTCATGGCATGAATGTGTCAGAGCTAGAATCTGTGCGCTGTGCATTTAAATAAGTAACCAATGAGCCAAGAATGTGCAATAGTGCAATGTTCACAGCATAAGAAGCGTGACATAACTGTAAAGGTGTGCAAAAACACAGTGCAGGGTGGGAGTTGGTAATGAAGGGAAGGAAGGAAGGAAACTAAGGATGGACACTAAGGAGTGAAGGAAACTAAGGAAACAAAGGAAGGAAGGAAAATAAGGAAGAAAGGAAAACAAGGAAGGAAGGAAGGAAACTAGGGATATAAGGAAACTAAGGAAGGAAATTAAGGAAAGAAAAAAGGAAACTAAGAAAAAATAGAAACAAAGGAAAGATGGAAGGAAACTAAGCAAAGGGAAACTAAGGAAGAAAGAAAACTTAAGGAAGGAAAGGAAGGAAGGAAACTGTGTTTTAGTTGCTTTTCCAGATTTGATATCAGCAAACGTCACATCGTGATTCGTTGAATCGCTATAATATCATATCGTGATGGAACCTGTGATTTACACACATACACACACATACATACACACAGAGAATTCACCCATAGCTGTGAGCTGAGCGTGTGAGGAGGGATGTTTTTGTTTTCTTCGTGTGGCAGGAGGTGCGTATGCCTGAAGTGCTGTATGAGGAGGTGGTGGAGGTGGAAGAGAGAGTGGTCCTGATACAAGACGACTGCCAGTTGCCCCGGAAACAGCCCAAGCGCTTAGTGACAGGTAACAGAAGTGGATAGAAGTGATGTGAGGCCTGAACATCTGGAAAGACCCATTGAGATGTTTTGTGTGTACTCTCTCTCTCTCTCTCTCTCTCTCTCTCTTTCTCTCGCTCGTCCGCTCTCCCTCTTTCTCCTTCTCTCTCTTTCTTTCTCCTTTTCTTCCCTTGCCCTCTCTCTTTCTCCCTTTTTTTTTTCAACATTTTTCTCTCCTTGTCTTTCTTTTTCACTCTTTACCTCTATTTCTTTTTCTTGTTTTCTTTCCTTGCCCTCTCTCTTTTCCTCTCCTTTCACTCTCTTTCTCTTTTCACGCTCTCTTTTTTCTTGCTTTCTTCCCAATCTCTCTGTCCCTTCTCTCTCCTTTCTCTCTTCCTCCCTCTCTCTCTTTTTCTCTCTATACTGTCTCTCTCTCTCTCTCTCTCTCTCTCTCTCCCTCTTGTCCCTCTTTTCCTTCGTCCCTTCCTGTCCTTCCCCCTCTCTTTGCTTTCCTTTTTGTCTCTATCCTCCCTCTACCTCTCTTTCTCTGTCTCTCCTTCTTCTGTCCCTCATTTTCTCTTTTCTCTTTCTCTTAATTTCTCTCTCACTTACTCTCTCGTTCTCCTCCTTCCTGTCCTCCGTTTTCTCTCCCTCTTTTCTCTTTTGCTTATTCTCTCTGTCTCTGTCTTTCTTTCTCTCCCTCTCCCTCTCTGCCTCCCATCAGGCAGTACCGGAGAGACCCTGGAGGTTTGGCAGGAGCTGGATCTGCAGCAGGTGGAGAAGGATCTGAAGTCGCTTTTGTCGCGAGGCATCAGGAGTCTGGCCGTGCTGCTCCTCCACTCCTACATGTCAGTCTGTGTGTGTGTGTTATGATCTAAGAAGAAGTATTCCTCTCCTGTTACCTTTGAGAAGATCTTTCTCTTTAGCACACACATCACATTCTCAGTTTAAAGACCTCAGGTTTTACACATGAACACACCATGCAGAGCTCAGGGCCCGCTGGTGTCAGATTACCATGAAGTACAGTGTGTGTCTAGTGGAGTCTCTTTCTCTCTGTTCACTCAGTATTTTCATTAACACTCTGTTCATTCACCTGTAACATTTGGTCTTTTTCTATCCACTCCACACCTTCCTGGCAGTTAACAATATAAAACCCTAACTCAACAGATAAGGCCTTGTTTTCTATTAACCACACACACACACCATAGCGAAAACCATGCAGGGACACAATTTTTCAAATGACTAAGTTAGCAGGTATAGCCTGAAACATTGACACAGTTTTTTGTCCTCAAGGGAATGTTTGTCTCCAATTGTCCCTAAATGTAGTCTTGCACACGCACACACACACTCACACACACACACACACAATAATATCAGTGTGGGTTTCCATTCTTCAGATTCTACAATAACATGTTATCTAAATCTGGGCTAAAGTATCTGTGTGTGTGTGTGTGTGTTTATTTATGTTTCAGATGGCCAGATCATGAGCAGGCGGTGGGCTCGTTGGCACGGCGACTGGGCTTCAGCCAGGTGTCTCTGTCCAGCGAGGTGATGCCCATGATCCGGGCAGTGCCGCGAGGCTACACTGTGTGTGCTGACGCCTACCTCACGCCCAAAATACGCCAGTACCTCAGCGGCTTCACCGCCGGCTTCAAGGGGGGGCTGAAGGTCTGTATGTTTGTGTGTGTTTGGCTTTCTGACCCACATCAGATGTTCCAGATCTATGTTCTGTGGATTAGTTAAGTCATTACAGTCCATTGATAAGTTTAGATCAAAATAATGTATTGTAAATATTCATTAAAAACAATCCCTGCCAAGGCAAAAAATATATTTACTATACTGTATATATATATATCTCAACTGTTTTAAACATCAGACATTATTATTATTATTATTGTGTGTGTATTAATAATAATAATAATAATTAATAATATAATTGAATTCATTTATTTTTTTTACTTATTGCTTACAATATAATTACTTATATATAATAAATAATTATTTTATTATTATAAAATGCTGCATAATAATTATAAATTTTTTATAATTATATATTACAATTAATAATTATAATAATGTATTATTTACTATTTTTGTAAGAATATAATAATCAGTAATAAAATTAGAATAGTAATAAGTAATAATTATAACAATTATAATTATTATTGTAATTATGATTTTCTATTATTTTATACATTATTAAGTAGTAGTATTTAATAAATACCTTAAATAAGTTTTTTGTTTATATTACAAGTGCAATAATTATTATAATAATTTGTTTTTTTATTATTATAATATGATCTTTCAAATTATAATAATAATAATAATAATAATAATAATAATAATAATAATAATAATAATAAATACACAATTGCTTATTGTCCCATCTGTGTGTGTGTGTCAGGGCTATTGAGCGTGTTGTTCATGCAGTCTAGCCAGAGTCTGACTCGATCATTTCTCACCATGGTTAGGCGGTGCTGTGGCCAGGGGTGTGAGTGGGATCGCCCTCACCTCCTGGCCTCAGCTGCTTAAACCCGTCATCGCTTTGACGCCAGGAGGTGAAAGACCACCACCCAGCGCCCTCTGTAGCCTGCCTGGAACCTTGAACAGAATTCACCTAGTCATGCTGACAGCTGCCTTATACCGTTTTCACATCCACGTGTTTTACTGTGAAGATTCTGTTATTAGAACAAAACTCAAATGAGAAAACACTGGTGAAATGTCAACTTTGTTGCTACATTGGCATGTCTGAGTGACATCTTTCCAAATTTTGGTGTCATTTGCAACGTTAAAAAATGTTATATCTAGAAGTTAAAAGTAACCTCCGTTTTCTACTTGGCTTTCTGCTAATCACAGTTCCACTATCTGATATAGCACTCCTATACCTAAATACTCTACTGATTTCTGTATGCACCTTGGGCAGAAAAATAGCATCAACAAGCCACCATTCTTTCTTTATAGCTACTGAAGCCGCGTCGGCAGACGTGAGCACATCTCGCCAGTCAGTATAAATATGTTGGAGGCCAGGACAAGCGGGGGTGACACTGCAGGCCCGCAGCTGAATAACACAATGTGGCCGGTCATGTAGCACTGCTTCAGGTGCTCTCTCTCTGTTTCTTTTTCTCTCACTTTCATTTTTCTTTTTTGTTGTCTCTTTCTCTTGTTTCTGTTTCTCTTTTCTCTCTCTCTTTCTCTTTTTACACTCTCCCCATCTCTCTCTCTGTCTCTCACTCTCTCTCTCTTGCTCTCTCTTTTTTGTCTTTTTCTCTCTCTCTCCCTCTCTTTTTTTACTCTGTCTATTCTCTCACTTACTCACTGTCACTCTCTTTATCCTTCTCTCTTTTTCTGTCTACTTTTTGTCTCTCTCTTCTGTTTCTCCTTTCTCTCATTCTTTACCTCTTTCTCTCTTTTTCTGTTCCTTTCTTTCTCTCCCCAGGCACCTCTCCCCTTCCACCTCTCTCTCTCTCTCTCTCTCTCTCTTCCATTGTCTTTTTGTACCCTCTCTCTATATGTTTTTAATCTCCTCTCTCCTCTCTCTCTCTCTCTCTCTCTCTCTCTCTAGATCCGGGTTGTTTGTATTGGGTCCGGGAGTCCGCCGGTGCTCACCCAGGTCCTGCTTGCTACAGAAAAGGTGAACTCTCCCTTCGGTTTTCTCTCATTCTCTTTCTCTCTTTTTTGCTCATTCTCTTTTCGGCTTTGCTCCACTATCCCTTTCGTTCCTCAGTGGCCTTGTTGCCCCTTCTCAAGCTAGTGGCAATACCAACTTATATTAAAAAATGAAATAATAAAAGTGTTATTATGCTTATGCTCTGCAGGGTCCCTTGACTATGACGATGCCAGCCTGGCCCTCAGGCGTGCTGCCCTCCTTCTTCCAGCGCATTTTTGGCCCTGGTGAGGACGAGCCACTCTCGGCCGAGGAGACGGACCGCTGTTTCCGGGAACTCACTAGCCACATCAATCGTTTCCTCGGTGACCGGCGAGAATGTGGCGTGGAGAGGTGGCCATGGGCTTCATCAGGGAGTGACAACTTGAGATACCATGTGTCGGCCAATCAGGGCTCTCACGCAGGTGAGACAGATTTTCACAATTAGTTCATCATTTATTAATTGAATAATTAGTTAATAGAAGATTCTTGGTATTTTTGTACGTATACAGTATGCAAGGTACTTAAAATAAAATTATGCAAATAGATGGCATTGAAGAATGATACACTGACCCAATAAACAGTATTATAGAATGTTTTGTGTATATACAGTCTATATATATATATATATATAGAATGGCATAACTTTGTTACTGTCAATATATACAGACCAAGATTTTGCCTGTGAAAATGTTATCATTTTTAATATTGTATATTATTGTAATACATTTAGGCTGGGTTTCTATTAAATTGGTCAGGGTGTTACAATTGAAATAACATGCAAAAACATCATATTTAGGTTCGTGGAAAGATATTGCTTTTCATAGAGGCTTTTAAAATTAATTTGGCTTCCTTCACTCCGATTAAATCAGAAATGACATTTCCCAAATCTTGCTACTGGCGCAGAACTTCAGCAGTTACACACTAAAGACGAGCTCTCTCCCACCAGGCGAAGGGCCACGACACGTCTCAGCACGTATTGGCGTGTTTCGGAGGAGCCGGTGGGCAACACGCCTGTGCCATTGCCCGAGCTCTAGGCATGAAAACCGTCTTCATACACAAGTACGTACACAAGGGACCAAAATTTGTTCAAAGAATTAGTGATGATAAAAGACACTAGTTTCCAAAGTTCTGATTTCCCAGCTAAAATTGAATGGGGAATTTTTAATGTTTAAACGTTTTAGTGGGTTCAAATTCTACCTCCAGCACTACCATCACTGGGTCCCTGAGCAAGACCCTTAACCCCAAGTTGCTCTCAGAGAGACGGTCCCTGAAGTTAGGAATTAAGTCACTCTGGATGTCAATATAATGTGATATTGTGAAAAATATGCATCAGTTTTGGACATTGGTCCCACAAGATTATCCCTTATGCTAAAATAGTTTATGAAGTGCTAGGTTTAATAATGTGATTTGTAATATGATCATTTAGACAGCAAAATATGATTTTCTAGCCCTTTTTCAACCAAAGAGGGAAATCCCAGTTTTCAAAATGGTTGATTTTTGAATTTCTAACCCTAACCTTCAATGAGTTAGCAAATAACAATCCTTTTTTTGGCCGATTTTTATTTTCCATCATTTTATCTATTGTGGTATGAATTCAAGATATGTGGTATGAAGGCAAAGCAATATCAATGTTACAAAAAATGCAGAGATGAAAACAATTGCGGTGTATTATGGTTTTAAAAATGTTTTATTATAAAGGGAAAAATCTTTTGGAATCTTGTGGGATGAAAGTCCCCAAATCAGAGATGTAACCATACACATTTGCACAATGTAATGCAGATTTGTGGTACATCACATTTTTTTCATTTTCAATTTTGCTTCTTTAATAGCATTTAATAAACTATTTTAGCTTAATGGAAAAATTCTTGTTTTTTCTTGCAGGACTAATATAACAAAATTTTAGTTATGAATGGTTACACATCTAATTTTGAAATATTCGTACAAAGAAAAAACTTTGTTGTAACCGTACACATTTTTCAAAGTGTACATACGTATTTGGACAGTGATGCAACAGAATTTGCATCCTCACACTCCCAATTAAAATTCACTTCTTCTAACCTTTCAGTTTCTCTCTTTCCCTTGTCTGTTCTCTCAATGGGTAGGTACAGCGGGGTACTGTCAGCGTACGGTCTGGCTCTGGCCGATGTGGTGGAGGAGGTGCAGGAGCCGTGTTCCCTGCAGTACGATAGCCAATCTTACACTGAGCTGGACAACAGAATCTGCCTGCTGTCCCAGCGATGTCGGGACGCTCTGCTAAAACATGGGTTTGCCAGGTAACATCACCATGACAAAAAACTTAACATCGGTGTAAATAGGTATTGTACAAGAAATTATCTCACTGAGAAAACAGCTTCCAGTTTCGATATGTTGTTACAATGCAAATAACTGATGAGATTTTAAGAAGATTGTAAGGTAACTGGGTTTTTGAGCACTTTCTGTAACTCTGTCAAGTTGTATCTTCTTATTTATGATAAAACAAGCAAACAATAGTTGCAATATTTCTTATTAGAAGAAGTATCTTCCAGAAAAATATAATAAAAATTCCTTAAATAAATAAGTAAATAATATAAACTAAATATGAATATTATGAATGAATAATGAATATCTATTTTTAAATGCATTCAAACTTTTTAAATTATCTTTTGACACCATGGCAACCACCAGATCTGTGGAATCGCATTGTGGAAGAATGTACACAAGCTAGCAATTAGTGATCCTATAATTAGCTTTACTTTTATTTTAATTTATCATTTTACTATTCTACTGTGGCATGAAATCAAGACTATACTAAGGCTAAGAATGCTCAAAGAAGGCGTTAAATGGCGCCCTCTACTGGCCCACAATTAGTGCATTCCTCTCATTTCCTCTCCCAATTTATCCTGTCTTCCCTAAACCCAGGTCTCAGGTCAGTTTGGAGGTGTTCCTGCACATGCGTTATGAGGGGACGGACTGTGCTCTCATGGTCAGCGCCAACGCCAGCGACCCCCCTGGCGATGGTCAGTTCTGCCGGGTCGCAGACTTCCGAAACGCTTTCACCACTCGGTAAGCCCCAGATTTTTTGATTGTCTACATTTGCTTCCCACAGCAAGTAGTCAAACCGAACAACATTTGTTAAAAGTCACCAGTTTCTAAAAGGAATATAATTGGGATAGAACAGGGCCTTCCCTAAACTGTATCCACAAAGTTTCATATGAGGTTGCCCTTCAGTGGAAGTATAGGTTCTAGCCCAAACCCTGAAAAACAGCCCCACACCGTTATCCCTCCACCAATATTCACACTTGGCACAGTGCAAAGGTGGCGTCATATCCCTGTCTCAATATCACTAAGCTCTTCAGAACAACCCATTTTGTTTCACAAATGTTCATAAATGGAGACTGGATGGCTAGTTTGAATCGCCGGTTTGAATCCTGGACCAGTAAAACATCTAAATGAAATAATTTTTTTAAAAATGAAATAATATACAACACATTTTTAGTATTAAACGCCATAAAATTTGATTTCCCTCCTGGAACAGATACTTGAAGGAGTTTGGCTTCACCATCGCCGACCGGCCCATCATGGTGGACGATATCCGCATCCGTGGTTCTGGCAAATCTGGCATCCGGTTGACCACTGCAACTAAGCCTGGAAAAGAAGCTGCGTTGCCAGTCCAGGTAGAAACCTTTCAAAGGCTGCTAACTGCTCCTGAGGACGTTACTATCAAAAGCTAAAAGCTAACATCTAAATTTATCACTAATTAGCTGACACTAGCTAGTCTAGCGTGTCACTGACCAGACTAGCTAGTGTCAGCTAATTAGTCATAAAGAAGTAGAGCTGAAACGATTATTCGAATAACTCGAATCATTCGATTACAAAAAATGGTCGAGGCAATTTTTCCAGAATCGAAGCTTCGTTTAATTCGTTTCACTCGCTAGTGCATGCGCCGCTTGTATCTCACACGGATGCTTATTAATGATGCACATTGTTTTTAGAGACGCGATCAAGACAAGACCTGATCCCTCAGTATGTGAAGGTATTTGTGAGATATTCTGTGCACTAAAACAGAAGTAAATACGTAAAAACCCATAAATGACATTTTTGCGATGTAAACACGCGCCCTGTGTTCGCGAGCACCCGCGTCAGCGTCATGACTCGCTACAACGCTCAGTTTAAACGCACCCTTCATTACAGACAAAACGCACATGTAGCTGCTGAATAACCACAACAAGCAGCGTTCTACTCACAATACAGCCGTTTATTGAGTTTCCCAGAGATTTCCCATAGTTTATTCCGTAACGCACGCTAAACGCTTTATTATGACGCGTCCCCGAGGAGCGCGCAGGGGATTGTGGGAAATGTAGTTCTCTCCCAGAAAAGCCAAAAGCAGCACATTTTCTAGGCCAAATTGATTCAAAATGACCAAAAACTTCAGTATTTCTTCATTTTCATTTGATCAGATTTTTTTAACTTAAATTTTATAATGTTATAGTGTAATCAATAGGAAAGAAGAAATATAGAAAATGTATTTATCAAAAAAATGTTATTCTATTTTCTGATGGACACCAAATGGATAAAGAAGTGTTAGAATGTTACGCCACAGATAATAAATAGACAATAATAGATAAAAACTCAGCAGTAAACGATGTTCTTTCATTGTTCTTTCAGTTCTTTTATTTGACCTAAAGATAAAAAAATGAGTCAGCTTTCATCAGAAATGTGCTGATTTTATAACTATGTCAGCATTTACACATCAAACTATGAGTAGTGCAGGGCGTCCAAAATTCAACACCATAAAGCACGTATTGCTAACTTCTACTCACACACTAGAATAAGCCTAAAAACAAATGTACTGTCTTTTTTTAATTTATCCGATTACTCGATTAATCGATAAGAAAATCGATAGAATACTCGATTACAAAAAGAATCGATAGTTACAGCTCTATAAAGAAGTATGACTAAAGGCTAAAAGCTAGCCTCATGGAGACCTATGACTGCCAAATTGGCATTAAGTGCAAGAACAATGACTTAAAGTAGCTGGTTGTTGATGGGAAAACAGGACTACCAGATGAAGCATTAAAAAAGCATAATGCTAAAGGGAAAGGCCAGCATTATCTGATTGGTTATGAAGACATGACTGCAAATTTAACATAATACAATGGAAATAGTTTGCTAGTTTGTCATGGAAAAGTGGCTACCAGATTAGCATACAAGAACAGCCATGGTAATGGTAGCTAACAGGCCATATATTCTTATGATGGCCAGATTTGCATAAGGCTAACTGATAGCTAACAGTTTTGAGAAACACGATTAGCAGGAAATGGCCATTTTATGCTTGTATGTTGCAAGATGTTTGGGAATAAGCTTCCAGTGCCTAGGCCTATTAGTTAATGTCGACTTTTAGTGTTTGTGTTCTTGTAATGTTTGTACACCAGTAACCAGCAAAAAGTAGCGCATTAAAAAGCTTCCATTGTATTTGTGATGTTTGTAACTCAGATGGCCAGGTGTTATTTCGAGGGTGGTTACCTGGACACTAGTGTGTACCTGTGGGCCGATCTGTCCTCTGAGCAGAGCATCGAGGGACCGGCCATCATCATCGACAAGAACAGGTTGGCACCCTGCAAAATCTCATCACAAGTGTGAGCTGTTTTTTCCTGGAGACATATTAGCACAATACAGAAGCTAAAAGCTAGAGTTTGCTGCTTGGTCATGACTGCCTCATAGCAAACTACAAAAGCTTAATGGTGATATTAGCTAACAGGTCATACAAATCAATGGTTATAAGATAGCATAATGCAAAAACTACAACACAAATGCTTTCTTTAGCCAGCTTGTCAGGGACACATTGTTTATGTAATTAGAAAAGCTAAAAAAGTTGGTGTTAGCTAGCTAAAAGTTGACCAGAGGGACATGATATCTATGTTAGCATAGCTCTAAGGCTAAATCTTAGCATTAGTTAATTGTTCATGGAGATGTATATTTGCATAATTCGCTCAGCTCAAGATTTAAAAGTTAGCACTAGCCAATTTTTTTCTACATTGGCATAACTCTGAAGCTAACAGAATTGTGTAGATTTAATTTAATACATAGCATAACTTGTAAAGCTAGCATTAGCTGATTCATCATGTAGATATGTGACACTGAAATTAGCATAACGGTAATGATAAAAGCTGGCTGTTAGCTGTTGATGTTTTGTTGTCCAGCACGGTGCTGGTGGAGCCGGGCTGCGAAGCTCAGCTAACGCCCGGTGAAGACCTCTGCATCAGTGTCGGCGATGACCACCGGTGCATTCTGGGTACTGAGCTGGACGCCATCCAGCTGTCCATCTTCTCTCACCGCTTCATGAGCATTGCAGGTGAGAGCAAAAATAAGTAGTGCTACACTTAATTGAATTAATAAAAATGGCTGAGATAAGCCAGTCAAATTCTGGAGGTGTGGTCTCTTTTACTACTGGATCTTTGGAATGCTTGGGCCCTGCCTCCTTAAACTTGTTGTCTGAGTTTGGGAAGACATTCTGTGGATGTGCTTCAAAAATGGCATAGATTGAGCAATAGGGGGCGCTGTAAATGCTAGCTGGGAGTCGAAACAAACACCTCTGTAACTTTTCCCCATAACTTTGGCATATATTGACCGATTTTCAAAATTCGTTCACTGTTGCACTCAATCAAAATTGCAACAATTTTGTTGGCTCGATAGCAGTTTAGCCCATCTAGCTGGATAGCCGAATCTGCAATGTCCATGTTTAGCCACATTTACATATAAATTAAGATGCCACAATTCTTTATTTCTTGAATGCTGGAGCCACAGATAATCAATTTAATCCACTGGTAGTTTGAGAACAGTTAGTAGTGTAATGGTTAGGGAGCTGAACGGCGTAAGGGTCACAAGTTCGAGACTTGGACCAGTAAAGGTGCCATTGAGGTACTCGTAAGCAAGATACCGTCACCAAGCATCGCCCCCGAGCGCTGCCAAAAAGCTGCCCACTGCTCTTTCACGAATGGGTCAAATCCAGAGGTCACATTTTGTTATGGTGTCGATAACACTTAACAGTAACCACTCACTTAAAAATGACCATAACTAGAAAACCGGCTTTAGCTAATTTGTACATATGATTGGCTTATAGTTTGCAAACCTTACATCGCATCCTCACAAAACTTTAGGACTTTATCATTAGGGGCAGTCATGTGATTGGACAACGGCTGGGACAATATCCGTGACTGGACTTCATTAGTGGTACAGATTGGACAGCGGAAAGGATGCTGTCTGTGATTGGACAGTTGAAAACGGCTAGACAAAACAAGAGTCTGCTTAGACGTAACACATCCAGAGAGACGCAAGCAATGTTGTTTATTTATAAACATTATTTAAAGACCTATGTTTGTTAGTCTGTGTCTTGTATCACACACACCCACAGAGCAGATGGGCCGGGTGCTGCAGAGGACTTCCATCTCGACCAACATAAAGGAGAGGCTGGACTTTTCCTGTGCTGTGTTCGGGCCAGACGGAGGTTTGGTGTCCAACGCACCTCACATACCGGTCCACCTGGGAGCCATGCAGGAGACTGTGCAGTTCCAGGTCCACACAGACAAACTCACACACTTTCTGACAATCTGCTCGAGCCTTACTTAAAAATTGAACTTTAAGTATGCAGTACCAGTTAAAAGTTTGGACACACATTCTCATTCAATGGCTTTTCTTTATTTTTATTATTTGTAAATTAATGTTGAAGATATCAATGAAGCAACATATAGAATTATGCTGTAAACAAAAAAAGTGACAAACAAACCAGAATATGTGTAATATTTCAGATTCTTCAAAGTAATTCCCTTTTGCATTAATGACAGCTTTACACACTCTTGGCATTCTCTTGATCAGATTCATGAGGTATTCACCTGGAATGGTTTTCAATTAACAGGTGTGCGTTGTCAGGAGTTAATCTATGGAATTTCTTGCCTTTTAAGTGAAGAGAAATATCAGTCTATCATTATTTTAAGACAGGTCACGAGGTCAGTCAATCCAGAAAACCACAAATTAACAGCAACTCAGATTAGAACGCTCATAAATGTGCGTTAAATTGCAGACACATCTCAACATCAGTTGTTCAGTGTAGACTATGTGAATCAGGCCTTTGTAGTTGAACTGCTGCAAAGAAGCCACTACTGAGGAAGAACACGAAGTAAAAGAGAATTGCTTGGGCCAAGAAACAGTGAATGGACATTAGACCAACAGAAATCTGATTCGAATCTCCTGAACAGTTGACATTGTGGAAAAAAGTCATTAAAGCTACAGTGCTTTCAAGGTAGCTTCACTACTCATAAGCTACTGAAAAAGCAAATTAAGTTAGTAATGTCACTTCTGGTAGTTAGCTACTCCCCACATCTTTTGATCTCACTAAAACAATACAGGTTCTTTGGGCCATTTTGGGAGACAAGGTTTGATGAAAAATGAACAAAATCTCATTCTTTTTCTCAGTTAAAGGCCATAGGCACCACCCTTAAAGAGGGGGACGTGATTCTCAGTAATCACCCCTGCGCTGGAGGCAGTCACCTGCCCGACCTCACCGTCATCACTCCGGTAACAAAATAAACTCCTTCTCTCGATATCTCCCAGTTATGCGCTCTCTCTCTGTCTCTCTCTCTCTCTATTAAGTCTCGCCATAACTCTCTCCCTGCCCCTGAAGGTGTTCTGGCCCGGTGTAAGTGGACCTGTCTTCTTCGTGGCCAGCAGGGGGCACCATGCGGACATAGGGGGCATCACTCCGGGGTCCATGCCACCGCATTCCACCTCACTGCAGCAGGAGGGCGCTGTTTTTACCTCCTTCAAACTCGTCACCGGAGGAGTCTTCCAGGAGGAGGGTGAGAGAAGGAAGGAGGGAGGGAGCAAGGGATTTGCTTAAAATGACATTTTAGGTGATTTTCTTGTGCTCTGCTACCAGATTCCAACTGTCTTTGTACATCACACAGTGTGCAACACAGTTTGTGTGACCTTTGGAATAACTTTTGAGAAGTTACTAAAATATAGTCTAATTTTTTACAATTTTGGATTAATGGTTATTGTGTTTGTAGGGCGCCATGGTGGCTAACACTGTTGTCCTGAGTTGAGTCCAGGCCCTGAATTCAATCCCTGGGTTGGCCATGGGACCTTTCTGTGTGGAGTTTGCGTGCTCTCCCAGTGTTCGCGTGGGTTTTCTCTGGGTCCCACAGTCCAAAAGCATGCGCTGTGTCTTGATTGGTTATTCTGAACTGCCCTCTTAAGTGTGATTCTGTTTGTGTGTGTGCGTATGCCCTGTGGTTTGTTGGCGACCCTGCCCAGGGTTGGTCCTCGCCTCAAGGTGGAAGTCCCCGGATAGGCTCTGGTCCCCCACGACCAACTGGGATTAAGCAGTGTTGTATGCTAAAAAAAACATAAAATGGGATGAAAGGCATAAAAGGAGAAATGCTGAAGGCTAATAAATGATGTTGCTTCAGACTAAACTGTTAAACTATGAGCTGTTACTTTAATATTCAGCTTACATTGTATACAGTCTAACGACACGACTAGATGCAAGTCTGGATAAGAGCGTCTGCTAAATGTTGTAAAATGTAAATGTAAGTAGTACAGTTCTCCTTAGTGGTGTCACGCCCTTGTTGCCAAAATAGGGAACCATACATCGACCTACATTGATACGTTGATTCAGTGATCTTTGAGCCCATAACATTGATCCAACATGAAAACACATATCAGACACCATACATACTGTAACGTCATAAAGTTGATCTCAGGAATAAAAATGTCTTCCTTTTTGTTCCTTTTGTGATGTCAGCAAACGTCAAAACGTTGTCTGTTAAATTGTTGTGGTATTGATGAAACTTACCCCAAAAATACTGACCGGGACCAGAGGTGCATAGCTTCAGATGGATTCATTGGAGTATGATTTGGTTCATCTTGTGCTTATCATTCCTCGCTCAGCCGTCACCGAGGCCCTGATGGCACCAGCTCGGTACCCAGGATGCTCTGGGACGCGAAATCTCCACGACAACCTGTCGGACCTGAGGGCCCAAGTGGCGGCCAATCAGCGGGGGAGCCTCTTGGTGGGCGAGCTGATTGACAGCTATGGGCTGGCCGTGGTCCAGGCCTACATGGGCTACATCCAGGTGTGTGTGTGTTGCAAGACATGAGTTACCAATAAATTGACATTTTGATGCTTTCTAAATGCTGGATTTTGGTACTCAGTATTGCAGTATTTATGAATATGTGTGGGGGGAGTGTGTGTATGTGTGAGTGGTGTGTTTCCAGACGTAACATCACTAAATTAAAATTTTGAAACTTTCTGAAAGATGGAAATGGTGTACTTTTGGGCTTTTGCAGTATTTATGAATGTGTGTGTGTGTGTGTTGGGAGAGAGTTTGTGTGTGTGTGTATTTCCAGTCATAATATCATTAAATGAACATTTTGAAATATGGAAATGCTGGATTTTTGATGCTCTTGCAGTATTTATGACTCTGTGTGTGTGTGTGTGTGTGTGTAGAGTAACGCAGAGCTGGCCGTCCGAGACATGCTGAGAGACTTCGCCCGGCGTCGCCAACAAGAGACAGGCTCCCTGGAGGTGGAGGCGGAGGATCACATGGACGACGGAACTCCAATCAGATTAAGAGTCCAGATAAACCAAGACAAGGTAAGGGAGAAGTGTGTGTGTGTGTGTGTGTTTACTCATTTATATCTGATTACTCTGTCAGCATACGTATATCTGTCTATATCTCTCTCAGCATCCACCCAAATGTTTGACTTTTAATTTCGAGTGTTTGCTTAATTCATTGATAACAGTTAATTGCAATCTAATGACTTCTTAAGCTGACAATCAGGGGTGGACCAATATAATTATGTTTAGGATTGATACCGATTTTTAAAAGAAATTCTGATAACGATATATCCACCCCAACTTAATACACACATTCACACACACAATCACACACACTCACACTCTCTCTGTGGCCAGGGCAGTGCGGTGTTTGACTTCTCGGAGACGGGGCATGAGGTTTGGGGCAACTGTAACGCCCCTCGTGCCATCACGCTCTCTGCACTCATCTACTGTCTTCGCTGCATGGTGGGTCAGGACATCCCTCTCAACCAGGTAGCACACACACACACACACACTCCTATAAACACACAACTTCTGCTAACTCTCTTGTCATGCATTATTCTCTGTCTCTTTTTCCGGTATTCCCTCTTCTCTCTTTCCCTCACATTTCTCTCATACATGTTTCTCTTTCAATTTTCTGTTTCTCCCGCTCTCCCTTTCTCTTTTTACCAATTCTCTCTCTCTCTTTCTCAATAATTCTCTCTTTTCTCTCTCTCTCTCTCTTAACAGTATTCTCTCTGTCTCTCTCTTTCTAAACAATATTGTCCTTCTCTTTCTGAGTAATATTCTCTCTCTTTATCAACAATATGTGTGTGTGTTTGTGTACAGGGCTGCCTGGCCCCCATCGAGGTCATCATCCCCGCCGGATCCATCCTGCAGCCGTCTCAGGACGCTGCTGTTGTCGGGGGCAACGTGTTGACCTCTCAGAGGGTGGTGGACGTCATCTTCCGGGCGTTTGAAGTTTGTGCCGCATCACAGGTTAAACCCTTCCCCGTATGTGTGTGCAAGTGCGTGCATATGTGTGTGTGCATGTATATATGTGTGTGTGTGTGTGTGTGAGCGTTCATATGTGCATGCATATGTGTGTGAGACACACTGCACCTTTAACCTCATCACCTGAAACTGCAACTGTACTGCAGGGCTGCATGAACAACGTGTCCTTCGGCAGCGACAGCAGCGGTTACTATGAGACGGTTGCTGGGGGCGCAGGGGCGGGGCCAGGCTGGAATGGGCGGAGCGGAGTCCACAGTCACATGACCAACACCCGCATTACCGACCCCGAGATCCTGGAAAAGAGGTGTGATCTTGCTCTCTTTCACTTTCTCAGTCTTCCCACTTGCTCCAGTTCTCTCTCTCTCTCCCTCTCCCTCTCTCTCTCTTTCTTCCTCTGTCATCTCTTCCTCTCTCTAATTTTCTCTCTCACTCTCATTTTCCCTCATCTCTTTTCTTCATCCCTCTCCTTCTCTCTCTGAGCTTCTGTCTCTGTCCCTCCTTGTCTCCTGTCTCTCTTCCCCTCCATCACTCCTTCTGTCTTCCTCTTTCTCCCTTGCTCTCAAATTCTCTCTCTTTCTTAGTCTGTTTTGACCCTTGTTTCTCTCTCTGTCTCCATGGATGACTGTATCACTATCTTCCCTCCTCATTCCAAATCTCTCTGTTCTTCTCTCTCCCTCTATCTTTTTTTCTTTCCCTCCTTCTCTCTAATTCTGTCCATTTTGATCCTCGTTTCTTTCTCTCTCTCTCCTTTTTATCTCTCCTTTGCTCTCTCACTGTGTCTCTCTCTCCGTATGGTACTCATTCTCCTTTACTGAATCTCTCCTTGTCCCGCTCTCTCACTCTCTTTTTCCCTTTCTCTCTCAAATTCTTTCTCTCTTCTTTCTCTCTTTCTGCTTTGACCCTCATTTCTCTTTCTCTCAGGTACCCAGTCATCCTACAGCAGTTCTCCCTCCGTCCCGGGTCAGGAGGTGGGGGTCGTTATCGAGGTGGAGACGGCGTCATCCGGAAGCTTCTCTTCCGTAACAAAGTGGTGCTGTCGGTGCTGAGCGAGCGGCGGTGCACGCGGCCCTACGGCCTCCATGGTAAACTCACATCCACCCGCCTCCTTGTTCTTCATCCTCATGAGCATCTTGGGTTGCCGTGACGATGCCAGTTTGTTCCTCAGGTGGACAGAGCGGAGCATCAGGGCTCAACCTTCTGCACCGAGCCAATGGACGAGTGCTGAACCTCGGAGCCAAGACCACCATCAGCCTTTATCCTGGGGTTAGTATGGAGACGGTGATTAGTATTACATTATGGTAAGATTGGGAGTAGATTATGGTTCAGATTTAGGGTTGGGAGTAGATTATGGTTTAGGTTTAGGGTTGGGAGTGGGTTATGGTCTAGGTTTAGGGTTGGGAGTGGGTTATGGTTTAGGTCTAGGGTTAGGAGTGGGTTATGGTTTAGGTTTAGTGTTAGGAATAGATTATGGTTTAGGGTTGGGAGTAGATTATGGTTTAGGTTTAGGGTTGGGAGTGGGTTATGGTTTAGGTTTAGGGTTAGGAATAGATTATCGTTTAGGTTTAGGGTTGGGAGTAGATTATGATTTAGGTTTAGGGTTGGGAGTAGATAATGGTTTAGATGTAGGGTTGAGAGTAGATCATGGTTCAGATTTAGGGTTGGGAGTAGATTACATTTAGGGTTGGTTTTAGAGTGAAGGGTTAGCTGTTAGGGTTGGCTTTGGGGTTAAGGTTTAGCGGTTGGGATTAATTTATGGTTTAGGGTTGGGAGTAGATCATGGTATAGGCCTATGGATGGGTGTAGACTGTTGTGCAGATTTAGGGTTGGAATTACGATTAGATTATGTTTTAGGGGTGGGGGTTAGATTGTGGTTTAAGATATGGATTTAATTATTAAGGTTTAGGCTTGGTACTAGATTTTGGTCAGGTTCAAAATTGGGGTTAGATTATGGGTTAAGGTTGGGATTAATTACTGGTTTTGGGTTAGGGTTGGGTTTAGGATTCTGTTTAGGGCTGGGATTAGGATTAAAGTATGGTTTAGATTTTGGACTATATTTTGTTCAGTTTTAGGGTTTGGTTTACACTTCAGTTTATATTGTGTTCAGGTTCAGAATTAGGAATAGGAATAGTTTAGGGTAATGTAGGATCAGGAACAGATTATGGTTGCAGGGATTAGATTATGTTCAGGTTTAGTGTAGGGTTTACATTATGGGTACATTTAGGCTTGTGATGGTTACATTTAAGTTTAGGATAACTGTTGATTATGTCCCCTTTTAGGTTAGGTTTATATTTTGGTCAGGTTTAGAGAAGGTTTAGGGTTAGGAGTAGGTTATATTTAAATCTAGCGTCAGGATTAGATTAGGACCTTACATTGTGTATGTGTGTGTGTGTGTTGCATTTAATGAAGATTGTTACATAATTCCCACAGGACATGTTCTGCCTACATACACCTGGAGGAGGAGGTTATGGCAGAGAAGATGAGGAGGAGGAGGAAGAGGAGGATCAGAGCCACCAGCATCAATCAAAACGCCGACGTGTAAACAAGGCCTTTACAGAAAGGGGCAGTGTGTTTGAGTTCCGCCGTGCCCAGGAGAGTGTGTAAGGCTGTGCTTGTGTTTAGTATTAAATAATAATTTCGATCTGAAATTAGATTATGGTTTAGGTTTTGTGTTGGGTTTATATTATGGATTTGTCTGGGTTGGAAATGGGTTATGGTCAGGTTCAGAATTATAATATGGATTAGGGTCAGGATTATAGTTTAGAGTTGTGATTAGATTATGGTCATATTCAGAATTAGAATTAGATTATGGTATAGGTTGAGTGTTGGATTTATATTATGGTTTAGGGTTAAGATTAGATAATGCTTTAGGTTTAGTCTTGAGATTACATTAGGGTTGGGGGTTGAGATTAGATTATATAGTAGTTTAGGTAATAGTGTAGTATAGTTTTAGGACTAGATTATGTTCTGCAATAGAGGTCAGGTCCAGGGCTAGGGTTAAATTGTGATCGGGTTTAGGATATGTATGGTTCAGTATTAGATTATGGTGTGGATCACATTAAGGTCAGGTTTAAAGTTAGGATTGGAGTATGATTTAGACTATGCTTTTAGTTTAAGATTAGGTTTATGGCTATGTCTAGTGTAGAGTTATTATAGTAATAGTTTTAGAATTATATTATAGTCATTTTTAGGGCTAGGTTCCAGGTTTAGGGTCAGAATTAGATTAGATAGGATTTGACTTTGGGTTCTTACATGTTTGTGTGTATGAGAGAGGGAGAGAGTGCATGTATTTGTCCTTTTGCTCATCTAACATAATAGATTGAAATGGTTGGCAGTGTAAAAGAATGTGAAGAGTCCAGACACAGGATGGCATTACTGCTGGCACCTGAAGATACCTCCAACTAAGCAGTTGGCAGTTTCTGAAGGCAGGTCCTAGTCCCTGCATGAAGAAAATATTCTATGTACTGTATGTTCCAGATTTTTTGAAGAAATTAAAATTAAAACTTGTAATGTGCATGAACTTTTTATTTTATTTAAAAAGGTCTAACTTTAAATATATATTTTTATTGTAACAACATGGTGCATCATATGCTCACATTCTTTAAAAATGCTGCTGGTTTTGGAATTTGCATGTTTTCTTTAAAGCCATGCATTTCCATTTATTCAATGGTCATTTATTGCCATTCCAAGCAATGCATGACATCTGGGCCAAAACGGCTCCTTTACGAGTTCGAGCCACCCTGCTGACTTGAGACATGATACAGCACCCAGATGCCATCCGCTGGAGGGGCAATAAATACACAAAATCCAGTGAACCCTCATGGAATCTACGGTGTGATAAGATGAGAAGCCAAACTCGGCAGGGAGCCGGACCAGCATGCGTGAGCCACCCAGACAAAGGATGTTCAGAGCAAGACTAGTTTTTTTCCCAAGAATGCCAACAGATTTTTTGAAAATGAATCCAAAGTCAATTTCACACAAATTTGCCAAAACCAAATAAAGGGTAATGGAATAGGTTAGACTTGTGCAAGTTGCATTAAAAGTAATTAGTAACTTAATCATCTTTAATCACAATATTTTCTTCAATAAAGAACAATTCCTTTAGAGACTTAGAGGGAATGCTTTGGATAATAGTTTTTGGATTAACAGGACAGATTTTTATCACATTTAGTGGTGGTGTCTGATCTCGATTATATGTTGGTATTTAACTGATTTACCCTGACAGCAATGCTTGGAAGTTATACACTGAAGCATAAAAAAGTTACTCAAAACTTAAATACAATTATTAACTAAACTGAACTAACAAGACAGTCTGTTGGATTGTTTATCTTTAACCATTGACTTTTGTTAAACCATTTTTACAATGACCCAGACACCAGACATTTAGCATAACGTAACATGCTAACATTCTTAAAAATGTATAAGATGTAGCCGGTGGCAATTGTGTAAGCTTTGTTGTAAAGGACAGATTCTGACCAACAAGTGGAATAGAGAACGACGGTAGCTGATGAAACAGCAGGATGTTGGGTGACATGGAGCAGAAGACCAGAAGACAGTTGGCAGTGATGTAGTCAAGATCTTAAGCCTTTTTTAAGCCTTGGTGTAAAAAAGCTCCATCTATACTAGATGTTTTGACACTTGGTTTGAACGGGCCTGCTTCAATCTACTGAGATTCCACAAAACTGACCCAAAAATCTCAAGCATGACTCAGACTTTGTGACAATTTTTATATTTATACATTCACAGTCATGTTAGGCACATCAACGGGAAATTAAAAGTTTGTTCTTGGAATGCTGATAGAACATGGCTAAAACAGAACCAAAAAATGGACAATGTGAAGGTGTTGTGGAATGTTGAGGGTTTTTTCACACTTCCCTAAGTCTGCTGATTACGACAACAACAGGGGAGGGAACAATCCAACTATCTGCATAGATAGTCGGTCCCACTCCAAGATAAGTTTCACCCCCCGCCAGCTTTGAATAGCGTTAGAGATTACGGATTAATGACAAGCTTTCGCCTTCCCCACACAAAATCCCAGAGTCCCACTTACACAGGCAGATGCAATGGGACAAGGACTATACCAAAGCAGCAGGGGTGGGGGCGATACTCAAAAATAACATGTCAGTAACACAAAAGTTAACACCTTCCATTGAAGAATTTAACAGAAGTCAAACTGCCAAATTCCATTCAAAAAGTCTTGTAAAAATGGAAGATTCCTATTCGTTTTCACAACCAATTTACAAAAAAAAATAAAATAAATCAGTATCCAATATTTCAAGCCAGCTTTGGAATGTCTTAATCACAGTGATAAGGCATCTCAACAGGTCTTGAAAATGTGATTCACAGCTTTCAAAAACATTTCATAAAGTCATGGTCAAAAAAGAAATACACTCAAACCTGACATTTCTTTAAGACAAATTTTTAAACCACCTAGAGTGAGTCATCTCTAAAAAGATGATAATTTCACATTTAAATACTTACCCTGTTTATCAAGCACCTTGCATTTGGCAGCAGGCCTTATTTTTGCTATTAAGTTTTTTTGACATTCTAATAAGGAAGTCAACAAGGAAAGGGAGTGCAAACTGTCAGTGCAAAATCTTTGGTCAATATTGCGCTACATTCAATTTTTTTTGTGGGCCCCCCCCTCTAGAAGTCAGTCAAACTGAGGTAGATTTTCATAGTCAGAAAACATAGCATAGCATTTCATTTTAGATTTAAAACATCTCAAACATTCAATAAACATCTGCACAGACAAGGGACTAAATTGGAACAAATCAGAATGTCTTTTGAATGCATTCAGCATCAATGTTCTGTGTTCCCGTAAAAAAGATAAAAGTACGTTAGCGTCAGCAGGACGAATACCTGCCAAGCGAAGGACCGTTCTGCAAGGTATACTGGTTGGGGGGTGGATGAACGGTCTGATTTGCTGGCCCCAGGACGTCAAAGACACTTTTATTTGGCGGAACTGACTGCAGCATGCTGTCCAAATCCATGAGAAGAGGTGGAGCTTGTAAAGAGACACGCCCACTTGGGAGGAGGGGCCAATATGCCGCGTGGCCGCTAAAGTGATTGGGAGCGACATGGGGGCCGCCATAGCCATAGAATGGGATACCACCAAGTGGCACAAAGGGTCCTCCATTAAAACGCATGCTGGGTGGAGCTACCGCATTGGGAGGGGTGTACTTGGCGTACGAAGTTGGCAGTTCCCAGGGTGGTGCTGAACCACGTTTGGCAATTTTGTTGGGTGGCGGGCAAGAGTCCTCGTACCTGTCAAGCCCCATTTCCCCATCACTGCCCCGCTTTCCACCACGCGTCAACCCTCGCCAGTCCTCATCTGAAGACGAAGATGATGACGACGACGCAGGGCTGGCCGAACTGGCTGATGCACTGCGGTTGGACGATGAGTAGCGAGGGCGCAGTGGAGATGCGGGACGTACATGAGTTAGGGGTAGAGGTGGGGGCAGGGGTTCGGAACCCCAGTTGTCCCGGCTTCTGAGACCGTCCCCTGTTGTACTGGGTGGCCTGAAACTGTGGAGGAGGGAATCGATGGCAAAGGAAGAGTCCAGTTTGGGTCGGTAAGGATCTTCTGGGGGTGGGGACAGTTGGCGGGCAGCAACATGAGGTAGTGGAGCTTCTGACTGGTGTGTTTCGGGTTTGGAAGCATGGGACTGCCCGTGGAGGATGTAAGGGGCGAGGTCTTGTGCAAAGATTGTCTCATCCTGGCGGGACACAGCTGTGTTCTGTCTCTTCAGCAACTCCAGAGGAACACGGCTGACTTCTACTGCCCAGAAATTGCCTTTTCCCTGAGGCTTTCCAGGATCTTTTAGGACCTAAAAAGAGAGACATCGTAGGAATGAGAATTTGGGGGTGAACAAGGAAAAAAGTGTTTATTCAGTTGTAAATCCAGCTCGGTCACTACTGCGAGAACTACGTCCATTAGATCCATGAGTAAAGCCCTCAACCCCAAGTTGCTCCAGGGAAGTTGCTTTCAAATACATTTGTATGTTAAATGGCAAAAATGTAAATGTCCTAGAACAGCGTTTCCCAAACCCAGTCCTGGCGAACCACTGCTCTGCACAGATTTTAGTTTCCCGACTCACAGCACAGCTGATGCTAATGATCAGCTAATTAGCAACGTAGGATCAGCGTGCGGTGGTGCAGGAAATACCGAATCTGTGCAGAGCAGTGGTTCGCCAGGACTGGGTTTGGGAAACGCTGACCTAGAAGACACAAGACTTGTATCACTGTTCATACAAACCTTGACAAAGCAGTCATACGAAGACAGGTTGTGTCGAACTGAGTCCCGCCATCCTTTATAGTTGCCTTTGAAGAAGGGAAAGAGAGTACTAATCTCCTTTAGGATCTAAAAGAAAAAGGAAAATGACATTGAGATGCACAGCACAGCGCAGCACAATATAGCACAGCAGCTCAATGGAACACAAAACTCCTTTTTATACTTTTTTTTGTCCTTTAACAAAGAATTTTATGCATGTGTTCTTTTGCATGTGCCATTTCAGTAGCAGTCCAATTTATACTGTCCCCTTTGCCTAAAATGTTACTAATGATTTGATATTTACAGCAAATTTACAGCAGCCTCCATTGACACCATGTGCATCACTCTCAGCTTTCTCTTAAGCAAGTATTTGACAACAGAACACCCCCAAAAGAGTGTGACTTTATTTTTGAGTAGCTGTTGAACTGACAACTGAATAAGTAAAGACCAAAGTTGTCTAATCTTAAGTGTTAAGACTGGGCGATGCCATATAGACTACAATATATATATTCAGTACAGTGCGTTTGGATATTTGTAGATAAGTTTGTTCCATGAACTTTAAATTCTTTAATCGCTAACCATTATTTTGCACAACAGACGTTTCTGAAAAGACTATGTTAAGTCTTGTGTATCTTTTTCATGGGGTTTTATCCAGAGAAAGGACAACTAAAAATGCTAATAAGTTGTAAAGTGGTGATATTATCTCTCCATGGGACGTTGCGATGGTCTCCGTGACTAATTTAAAAATAAAACGTTCGAAAAAGGATTACAACCATTTCTCTAGCCCCACAGCTACTTAAAACCAACTTTAATAAATAAGAGAAGCAACATTTGGGAGCAAGGACGAAGTCGTGACTGCTGAACTCAGCGCCTCGTCTCTGCCTTATCGGCTGACGGGACTCAGCTGTGGTCGATTTGTCTGGGTGACAATTTCACCAACAAAAAGAAACAAATAAATAAACAAAACGACAATCACCATAACACAATTAAATGTATTATTCCACAACGTCATTTTATAACGAACGTGTACTTAAAACCAACGAATTGAGCAACAGTTTGAAAATAAATTTGGCAATTTAAATGAATTTGGAGTGTTAATTATTTAGGTTGGAAAAGAGCATCAGACTTTGCGGCACCAACCAAAATTTGGTGATGAAATTAAAGTTTATTCTATGGCACCACAAAATTGTGTGTGTGTGTGTGTTTTAGAAATGTAGTGATAACTGTGTGACATTTAATATCGATTTGGTGGCCAGTTAGACTAATTACAACACGATAAACGCACATTAGTCCGAGTTGGACTCGCACACCTCAAGAGAAGTGTATAAATTATAGACGATATACAAAAATTCATTATTTTTTTTCCATACGTCTTATAAATCATGCAGATTTTTTTTTTTTATGTGTGTTTTATGTGGGCTATTTTTTATAACGCTCGAGTCAGCATTTTCTTCCGTTTAACTTGTTTGAAAATGCGAATTAAAAACACTGAGTAGCATGTTAATTTTCCACACACAAAAAAACATTAATAAAGACTCTGAGTGTCTTAAAAACTCCACAAAACTGCAAGTCACTTTTAAATATTCAAAGCATTGTTTAAATTAACAAAACATCCCTCCTACGCGTTATTTTTATGCTCAAAATGAACAAACAGGGTTTGCATTTTCCACTTTTGTGCGGGTATAAAAATAATCATTTGTCGTCCACCGAACGTCTGCTAATTATTGCGTGTTTTAGAGAGTCGTTAATACACAATCCCCTCTACGACTAAACAATGCCTTCAAAATCTGGAATTAATTCCGAAAAATAAATCAAAACTAAAAAGCTTACCTCCGACAGAGTGAGCTTCTTCTCCGGCGAGTTCTGGATCACCATGGCTATCATGGCCAGGTAGGAGTAGGGTGGTTTGGGGTAACGTTGGTAGTTTTTCTTCTTACCACCACCACCGGCGGCGTTCCCGTTCCGGTTCCCGTTCCCATTGCGTTCCCACTCCTCGTCCCGCTCGGGCTCCATCGGCACGCCGTTGTTGGGTTTATTATGGCGGCCCAAGTCAAGGTGACGGTCGGGCTGCAGGCTTCCTGCCCCGGGAGGAGACTCACCGGGCACGTAGGGCATCAGCATGCCGGGGGTCGCCCACAGCTTTGTCATGGTGATGAAGGGCGAGGCGGATTTTTTTTTTTTTTTTGGGGGGGGGGGGGTGAAAGGTTTGGAGGAGTCTGGAGTCAGGAGTTCGGTCCTTAACCCCCCCACCGGCAGACCACTGGCTCCAGGTCGACCCTGTTTGAGAAGCAAACAATTAACAGCTTCATGTAAAAACCCCGCTGCGTAATCGGGCTGGGAGAATGACGAGCGCCATCAAGGATCTGCCCCCGGGGGAGGGGACTGGACGGGAGGAGAGTGTTAGAAAGATTCCCCCCCAAAATTGCGAGTTTGAATCGAAGGAAATTGGACTTCTTTTAAGGTTCAGGACTGAGGAAACCTTTCGGACGAGTAGTGAAATGCCTTCGAGAACCATAGAAGCCTAGTTGCCTTTGATTCAATATCTCTTAACTGCCATGTCCTGGACCACTTAGAAGATACAGTATACAGACATTATCGGGAAAAGAATAACCCAACTACTACAGCGATAGTCATCTTTCAACTCCAAGTCTTATTTCCACCTTCACTGGCACTAAAGATGACTGGTTCCTAAAGTGGGCTCTGCTTGAATACATAGCTCCATAAAGAACACCAGACTGGTGTGGAACCTTTAGATAAAATCTCAGACTGGTGTGGAATCTTAACATAATGTCTTTCTTTGAGGTGGAACAGAAGTGGTGGTTTCTACTTGGTGACAGCAACAAAACTTTTCATGGGATGGAATTAGTCATGTTCTGTGATACCTCATCAAAAGCTTACTCAACAATTCACAAAAAATCCAAACAGATATTTGTTTTCACTAATTTCTGTCTAACTTAAACAAAAATAAGTTTCCCAAATGATTCTTGGGGAATGTTTTTCCAAAAGGTTAACTGCTAGGATGTACAGCGGTCGGTGACACTACTAGAACATTTCTGTGACATCAAGTCAAAATCTTACTTTTGGAGGATGCTGCAAAATACTGATTCCAACCATCTCTTATTTTCCATAGTTTACTATGTTTAATTCTTCCAAAACTATTTAAAGAAATGGTTCATTACAATGATAGACATGGGTGGAAAAGTGGTTCTTCTGCTTGTTGTGGCATCAACAAAAACAATTCATTGGATGGAAAAGGGTGTGTTACATGACATCAAATAAATAAATAAATAAATAAACTTTTGGAGGAGACTGCAGTAACTCAATCCTCAAAATCCTGACTTGTTTCAACCATATCTTATTTCCACTTATTATTATTCCACAGTGTTTCTCTTAAACTATTTAAATAAAGTTTTTTTCCCCAAAAATGCTTCACTGCTAGGATACTTAGGGCATGGAGAAAGTGGAAAAAGTGGCTCTTCTACTTGGTGGTACCAAAATGGCCCATGCCATCTCATGAAAAGTGTATGATGAAATATTACCTTTGTTTAAAAAAGGTACAACTTATCTCTCAACTGTAGCAATTTACACTCTTTTTTCCAGCTTGTTTACAATGTTTAGTTCTTTCCATCACTATTTCAAATAAAGTTTTCCAAACTGTGTAAGTTTCCAGGAAGGACCTTATCTGTAAAAGATTTAAATTCTATCTAATGAAGGTTCTTCAGGGTTGGATAAGATATACTCCAGACACTGTGGCACCGTTCAAAATGGTTTGTCAATCTGATTAAAGGTTCTTTACAGAACCAAAAATGGTTCTTCTACATTATGTGAAGTGTACAAACATCCCAATTCTGCTTAGGCAAAGACCAATTTTTTTTCGGTTCTGACTGTTTGTGTCAGATTGAGGGCAAAGAGTAAGCATGAGAGTCCCCCCCTCTTTTTTGGGTAACTGCCATCCTTCTCCCCATTGTGGGAGTTTGCTTATAGTTAACACAGATAAGTGTGGAGATGGAGTCACTAAAGACACCAGAGGGGGAGGGACATTTCAGAAAAATTGGCAAAGTGGGGGAAAAAAGGAATTGATAAATTTGGAAACAATTTAGGAAAATTTCATATTGATTTGGCTATTGATTTTAAAACTTATCAAAGTATAGTTTTGGGCATTATAATTTTTGTATAGTCAGAAATGCTAATAAGTCAGAAAATTGTTATTTCATGCTGGGCCATGTTGCATTCAATAAACAAAATAATTACAAACAATACACATTGCAGTGCTGTAAATAAACATGTTAAACTCACATTCATAGATTATCTCTTTAATCTTTAAGAAATAATGAAATGTTAATTGCTTCCACAATAATCCAGATTTTGCCATTTAGTGCTTTGAGCTAATTTAGCAAATTATCATTAGCAGGCTTTAATCAAAATTTATCTAGCAATAAAATAAAATCCTCTCAATCTCTAATTATTTCATTTGAAATCCCATTTTGAAACAACTGTTTATTGTTGATATTTTATCTCTAGCTGAATTCAGACCTGACATGTTGACATGGGAAAACATCCTCTCCAAAAAAAGTGAAAAAAGCGGTACGCGCTCATCATCCCCCTCTTCGCACTAGGCTATAGATATTCCGGAATATGCATGACGGCACTGGAGAGGTTTCGGGTGATTGCAGCCATTGTGCTAGATAATGTAGTGCTAATGTCTGGCTTCTTACCTCTCAGCAAGACAGTGAAAACAAGTTGGATTAGGGGGAGTTTCTCCACCTCTACCCCAGCCTGCCTTTTACACAGAACACAAAAACCCTCACAATGCATCACTGAAAACCACACTTACTGCCCTTTGTAATTTGGCACCAATTGCCCAGAGATGCACTGGTACTGTTGGTTAATTGGGCAACTTTAACTCTTTATTAATGGAAAAACCATTGTGGGAAAACTGTGGTAAGTTGGTATTGTTCAACTACTAAATTACATAGATTCTTTGAAACACACAATAAACTTAATTTTTTTTTCTTTGGTTGGTTTCCATCTCAAAGAACTTAAACAATTCAGTAGTTGTCTAGTTGGACAATATTGAAATATGTAGGTTCTTTGGAATGGAAAACCAACCAGAAGTCTTAGGGATGTTTTATCCAAAAAACATTCAATGCCGTCACTCCAAGAGTTTGGAAAACATGTAAGAAGACCTGACCATGACTCTTCAAGAAAATTTAATGGTTTGTGGATTATGAAAAGGAACCATTCTGGGTTGGTGCCACCAAGTCTGAAGACCATTTTCCACTCCAGCGTAGTTCAGAAGGATTCAGATATTGTCATAGTATCATTACAGTTTAACATTTATGAACCAATGCTGGGCATTGAAAGGCCCGGAAAAAGTAAAAATTCTAGCATCTCAAAACTCGTAATCCTTTCACCTCCTGTAGGAGAACATGATTTGTTTTATTTTGATTCAATAAAACATTACCTGCAGATGTGTCCTGGAAGTCGATATCGGTCGTAAAATCCGTTTAAATAGCGCTAAAATGGCGATTTTGTCTGAATTTTGCTGATGGCAGAGGAACATAAATCTCCGTGTGAGCAGTGAAGGGGCGTTTTGATGATTTCCCACCTGTAGAGCTTTAATTAGCCTCTGCCTCTAAGCTGGGATTGGCCCAGGAGCCACACACGCGTTAAAGCATCAACACACACGAAACAATGGAGCTGTGCAGACTTTATATGCTGCAAAACCAACTGCAACATGTTTCAAGTTGACATGGGAACTTGTTTGGGCAGGTTTCCCACTATTTTCAGATTATTTTGTGCACTATTTATTACTACTATCTATTTTTTTTTGTAATTTGTGTGTTTATATATTTACATATATTATATAAATATATGTAACCAAATAAATATGTAACCATAAATATTGGTTACATATACTTTACTTTAAATGTAAGTTATAATCTAAATATTATCTAACTTACAGACAAGTTATACATTTATATTTATGTAAGATAAATATCTAAAAATATATTACAACTTCAATGATGGATGTGTCAAATGTCAGTCCACACACACACACACGTCTATCTATCTATCTATCTATCTATCTATCTATCTATCTATCTATCTATCTATCTATCTATCCCACCACAGATGCCTTATTAAAAACATTAAAATGTGAAAACGCTCTTAAATATATATATATATACACACACATATATTTAGGAACTATCAATATCCCAAAAATATTTCCACTGCTTGTTTAATTAATATAAAAATAATGCATCAAGTGTCTCAACTGCGAGTCTCTCTCTCTCTCACACACACACACACACAAACACACACACAATCCAAAAAGGTGCAGTTGAGGCATGTCACAAGCTCTTGAACATTTACATATTTTTTCATTGAATGGCTGTGTCGATGGCCATTGTAATTTTGCAATTCCAGTTCAAGCTCAATTAACATAAAATGTCCACTTTGTGTCAACTTCAGTTTTGCAAGACAGTACAGAATCAACCCAAGTTTCGCTGCAGATTTGTCTTAGAAGTACTGACAAACATAAAACGCAGAAATAAATAGGAGCTTTAACTTATTATTAATATTACAGTTGTTGGTATAAATGTTCTTCAGCTAGGTTTAACATGAAATCCAAATATTGCCACATATTTGTGTTCATTTGTTTATGGTTGTTTCAATGTCAAAGATGCATTGAGATATTAATTTTCTGCACTAGTTTCATTGTATTTTATTATTACCTTTATACTGTCTCATTTAAATAGGCAATATAAATAATAATTAGCTATGGCAAAAGCTTTTTATCGCTGGTTTAACTTTTTTTACAGTTCTCAAATTGCTGCTTCAAAAATGTCAAGAAATCTAATATTTGGGTTATATTTCAGTGGATAAAGGTATTTAAGTGGATAAGGGATTGACTGTGTTTTAGCTTAGCTCAAGATATTCATCATTGTATTTGCATATTTGCATGCAGGCACTGAAAATCAATTTTTTTGCTTTCCTCCCAAAAAACTTTGAAACATGACTAGTAAAAATGTCTGGACCCAATCAAAGACAAAGTGTCAAAACGTGATTTGGACCTTAATAAGAACCACACACAAATACACGCACACACACAAACACCACCCTCCTACGGAGAAGAGCTTCACAGAGCGTCAAAGGTCTCTGGTTCCAGCTGAGAGACACAGAAAGAGACATGCCGACTTTGGCTTTGTCCCCATCTTAGTCTCAGGCTTCTTTTCGAGTGAGCAGACGTCGTCCCAGCCGGGATCATCCTCTGGCCCATCAAAGAGAACCTCTTTTTCTCTGAGAGCACCATGCTTTTTGTGACAATGGAAGTGGAAATTAGCTTAAAGAGACACAAGAGAGAAAAAGAGAGGTCTGTCTGCAGAGTTTGGGAATGTTCCCACCTTGAAAAGTTATTTTTTGTTCATATAAATGAGATAATAGCAATGTAGGGTGTCTAGCTAGCAGACCCGTGTCTCGTATGATGGTCAGTTGCAATTTGTTGGTTGATTTTATGTTGGTCAAATAGGTATAGGCTTCCTCCATTGTCAAAATCCACTGTAAGCTATTTTGCAAAGTTGAAATGGTGCCAACATAGGAATCAGGGATTTCAAAACTCATCTTCGGCTAGTCCCAAGTCATCTGAGTTCTTAGGAACAAGTTTATAGACCAGTTTACACCAAATCTTTGGGCCAAACTCAACTTTTTCAGAAAAATTATTCACATTTCCATTTTTCTTATGGTTCCCAACTGTAAAAGGTTTGAGAATTGAGTACACACCAATCTAAGGCCTTCTTCTGCAGAACGTCACCAGATGAATCACCAGATTGGAGGGTTATCGCCGTTCCGGGGTCAAGCCAGCTGGTGATCATCTTCAGGAGTGTCGCTTGAACGGTTATCTCCCTCCGCCTCACTCTGGGAGCTTCAAATTACACCAATGGCTAGAAAACTCATCAATGGTCTAATAAAGATATGCATTCTATTGGAGATTTATACCTCATGGTTTATTGCATCAATAAGTCAAGTTTTTGATGTGGTCAGTTGGTTTAGCATGTCATCTGAGTAACATAAGAGTAATTAGCTAATGTTAATATCCACTGGCTAATGCTAGTTTCCACTCAGATGGCTATGGAAATCAAAGGGGGTCACATTTTAGCACAGGAATGTAACAGTAGCTGGAGGAAAGTAGTGATAGTAACCGTGGTTTAAGTGCAAAGTTGTACAGTAGTAGACCATGTGCTTAACCGCTTCTACTTTTGGTCATAAAATATAAAATTAAAAGTCATAAAATATTAAATTTGAGAATTATTAAGCGCATAGTACATGTCATTGTTTTCTTCTTCTTCTTTTTCTTCTTCCACAAAACAATACATTAAGGTGTGCCCCAGTGGCTTAATGAATAAAGCATGCTTATGGCAGAGGTTGTGGGTTTAAGTACCAGATTGGGTGCTCATCTAGTAGAATAGCACAGCAGAAGCACGCTGAGCCCACAACCCAGAGGTGGATGAATTGAAACCATCCTCTACTAAGGTTTTTGAGGCAATTAGTAGGGTAACGGTTAGGGAGTTGGCCTTTTGATAAGAGGGTTGCTGCTTCAAGTTCCGGTTCGGTAAAGGTACCACTGAGGCACTGCTCCACAGGCACTCCTAAAAACTGCCCACTGCTCCTTCACAGATTTGATCTTAACATGCAGTAATCTTGTGTTTTTTTTATTCTGAAGCTTTTAATATGACATTAGTGAAGCTAATAAGCCCATTTGAGCTTCGTGCCTCGTCCTTCAGTATATACTGGGAAATGTGCAAAAATCTACAGACCATCCAAACTATAGAATGGTAACTGTTAAGTGAAATATAAGTAAATCTTGAATCCTAAGTTTTATTTATCAGAATGTTGCTATAATGTTTTGGTTGAACTGTGTGTATAAAGTATATTGTTAAATGCTCAAATTAGATCTTATTGTGCAATACGGTTTTGTGAAGATTTTTATGACATTATTGGAAGCTAATAAGACCATTCAGGCTCCAAACCTCTTCCTACAGTGTATGCCATGTATATTGTAATTTTTGTCACTGTGTATGTACAGTAAAGATTACAGACTTGCTCATGTATGAGAACGGTTTGATCAGCTGGGATGACATCATTTGAGTCCGGGTGACATGTTGGATGAAAAGATTTCCCATTTTAAGGTGACTGGAAGGTCAGGAAGAAAACTTGAGTATGGTGCTGGCTTTTAAACATTTTTAAAGCACTTGACTTGTCATTTTGTTTCTCTGGTGAAGATATACACAGAAAAATATATTAGAGTCCATTTTCATACAGTTTATACATTTCATTTGTATTACAAATTTCTACCTGACTGAAACATGTAATTGTGAAGCAACTTTTAAGATTTACACCATTTTAATAGTTCTAGAACAAGGTCTTAATAAGTTAATATAAATATTAATAAATCTGGACCATTAAATGATCTATTTTCATAAATTGAATTGTATTAATATTGTGCATTTAATAGCACTTTACTTTATATTGTTTAACTAAAACAAAATAGTTCAATTCGAACTGATTAACTATATTTTCATTATGAAACAGGTTCTGTCGTATCCTGAACAGAGTTTAATTTTGGAAAGGATAAAACATGCATTTTTATAAGATTTATTAGAATATATTTCATAAGCTGTCAATTTTAAACATTTTCTTTGAAGATAATCAATAATTTATTTGAAATTTAAGACGGTCACAAATAATTTTGTCAATAAGCATAGTTGGAGATGGAAAGTTTTGGCCAAAGTATTGAGATATGTCGTCCCCTGCCGGTCATCTCTGCTCATTGCGCCTAGTTCCTGTAACGGCGCCCCCTGTTGGACGAGTCGAGTGGTGGCGTGTTCACGCGCAACAACGCTGCGGTTGTTATGGAGAAGCATTTCCTCTACGGGACACACACACACACACACACACTCGCGGAGCAGCTGACCGGGACGAGAGATGAATTCACAGCTCCGGTACAAATTAACCTCCAGCGCAACAGGTTTGATTTAAAAAAAAATCCCGCCACTTCCGTCTCGCTCTCGTCGGTTTTCGACGCGGTTATGAAGGCGTTAAACTGCGGCTCGCTTCGCTCCGTGACAGGCTTTAGGGTTTTTTTTCTCTTTTCTTCAGCTAACTCCTCTCTTTCCTGTCGTTTACCTCCCTCATGTTACCTCCCAAAAACCTCGTTTAACGTCAACCGGTACGTTCAGGACGTTCAGATCTGCAGCTTCTGCCAGACATGGGGGTGCTTTTAGTCACGTATTTAACGGTTTTCATTCATTATGCGACACACACACACACACACACACACACACACACACACACACACACACACACACACACACACGAGCGCACACTCACACACACACACACACACACACACACACTTCGTCAGGTCCCAGGGTGAAGCCTCCGCTAGCTAAGATGCTAACGGTTTAGCTTGAATAAATGGACGCGATGAGACGTAGTTTGCCGGCTGGACTTGAAATGACGGCTTTGTTTTTAGGGGACGAGTTTGCAAGGTAAAATGTCCGAGGTCGGAGAGGGGAAATAATGTAGGCTTTGCTTTCCTGGAGAGGTAATTTCGTGTTTTTCGTTTCTGTCCCAGCTACGCAGGAAATGGCAGCAGAAAATGTCCCGCACGGTTGTGTGTGTGTGTGTGTGTGTGGCTGTCTGTCTGTCAGAGGTCGCCTCACCTGGAGAATTTGACCGATAAAGAGGCTAATGTGGCTAACAGTGCATGTGAGGCAACGGGAACTGTTAGCATAAAGTTGAAGGAAAGTAAACATGTTCATGTTCGATATTACTCGAGCGGTGTTGAATTTTTTTAAATCAATATTTGTCAGGTTTCCTGTCGCACTTCACGTTTTTTTCTCTCTCAGTCTCAGGCTAACTTTGTAAAGGTGTGAACATTTAGTTCCCACCTGTTTCTCTTCTAGGTTTTGGCCCAGTTGGTCTTTCTTCCTGTCATTGCCACAGTATTACTCAAACAATATTATTTTTATCAATCTATATTTCTGTCTATCTACTCACACCTGTTTCTACTCCGAGTTTTGGGTTGAGTTAGTGTGACCTGACAGTATTTCTCATTTTCTGTATTGTTCTATTTTTTTCAGCTAATATTTGTCAAGCTTCTTTCATGCTTTTATAACTTTTTGGCTCAAGTTTTTCAAAGGTGCAAACCTTTCTTTTCTTGGGTCTTTCCTCCAGTGCTTGCCACTGCATTTCTCAAATGATATTCTTATATTTTTTATCTATATTTGTCAAGTTTCCTGGCGTGCTTTTTTTGTGTTTGTAATTCTCTCTCTGGCTCGTTTTTTTATACTGTAAGTTCCCCCCTCTTTCTCTTCTTGGTGTTGTCAACTTGCTCTTTCTTGTCCTCACCACGATATTTCTCAAATGATATTTCCCTGAGAAACGTGTTTTTTTTTTTTTTTCCAATCGACATTTGTCAAGTTTCTCAGAATGCTTTTAGTGTTTTTTCTCTCTCTCTGGCTTCCCTTTTCGAAACATTTTAAATGTGTGAACCTGATAGTAAAATCGAGTAATTCGACCTCGACTGTCAGTTCAGTTTTTAATGTTTCTTGCGGTCAGTCTGCCGAGATAGACGTGTCGTATTGCGGTTGACGACGTGCGAGTCGCCTTATCTCAGATCTGACGGATCAAAGCAGTAGTAACACCAAGTTATTTTTCACGAATGACCCAAAAAACGTTTCTTGTTTTTTCCCCCCTCTGTAGTTGACCTAGCACTCCTACGTTTCTTGGATGGAAGATTTTTCGTGCTAGTGTTTCTTAACGCCTGCTTCTTTTTCCTTTAAAACAGCAAGTAAACTTTGTTTGTTTACATTTTGGAACTCCTAGGGGTACGGGCCCGCCCCTCTTATCCGCGGAAGATGTCAGGAAAAGGTAATTGGAATGTTGGGCGGCGGAAAAGACTTTTGGCACCGCGCCCAAAACCCGTGAGGATTAAACTTGGCCGTGAACGTAGCGCCTCCATTTGTTTGGGAGGAAGAAATGTGATGTTGGAACAAACGTCACTAGTTGTTGGGTTTTTTTTTTTACGCCTTTATCACTTGAAAGGGAAGTTTATTTTTGTACACTGTAGAAAAATTGCGGAAGATGTACTGCCAGTTTGTTACATGAAATTGTTCTGTTATAGCGTTTTCCTTGATCACCTATACAATTTTCCACCCCCCAAATTTACACATTATTGTTGTGAATGAACAGTATCAACAAGTTAACAGATACTTGTGTCCAGTTTTGAGACGAGACATGTGGTGTTAAATTATAATTTTTTACAGTATAGCATGTTGTCATACACAGATCATTATTAAGGAAATCCTTAGAATTACAGAAAAATTTACTGTACGTTTGTTAGTTGGATTTTTTTTGGTTATATTATAGATTATCCTTAAGATTAAATGTAGTATGTACCAAAATAAAATCATTTTGTTTGGGCTGTGCGATGTGACCAAAATCTCATATCACGATATAAGTAATTTCATATAAGATAAATATATGCAGTATATATATAGAGAGAGTATAACAACTATTTTTAACCATTTTATTCGTTTAAAATACCCTTTTTTCGGTCACCCTAACATCTGCGATTTTTATTCCGCTGTTGAAAAAACACTTTTTGAGGCGCACTAGTGACTTGTGGATAAACATTGGTTTTACGGCGTAAAATATCTGTAAAAGGCAGCATTTTTTTTTTACAGTGCTCTAGTAAGGCGCCCTTAAGGCGCATTATAGCACCTTTGGCGTTCCGTAGATCTGAGCGCACGGAGTGTTTTGAGGGTGCATGTCGGCAGACTTGAGCGTGCATAGTGTATTTTGCAACACCACAAAGTTAACAGTAGAGTATAATATAAAACGTTAGATGTTTTAATTTTGTCATCTGATATATTTTATGACATCATCACCATTTTATTATCACAGGATGCCTCATTTTAATATTGCCCATAATTGTGAACAACCTAGAAATCAGAAGGGTCTGTTTAAAGTAAGTTATTTTTCCATATTAATATGTAAATTGACAGGGGATAGAACTGTACTAGTGATGAAAGATTTTTACAGTTAGTTTATTAAATGTGCTATACAGCAATAAAATGAACTAGTTTAATAATTAAAGAAAACATAAGAAGAAGGAAAAAGCTCTCTAAGCCAACGTTTTTCCTCTCCTTTTCCACCCGTCCGGCTCACATCCTCTCCTACTCCCTTTTTTTTTCCTCTTTCCCTCGCTCCTCCTTTCCTCCTTGTCGCTTGCAGGCCGGGTTTCCTTAATCCATCCCGGCACATGGTTTTTTTTTTTTGTTTTTTTTTCCTGTGAAATCCAGTCTTTCAAACGTCTACAAAGTAGGCCATTGATGTTCTTTGCGGCCTAGATTTTGGGACGAAATCCCCAAATCTGGTTGTCGAACATGTTGGAGAAGGGACTGATCAGCGTGTACGACATGTCCACAACACGTGTGGCTTTGTGGGTCACGTTTCAGGTCAACGCTTTCCCATTTTAACCTGGTTAATGTGCCTGGAATGTCATGAGAGGTGTCAGATTTAGGTGGTATCCTTCATTTAGCACTTGGCCTTCACTGTCGGTGACCTTTGGTCCGAACATAGAGTTTTATTTGGCAAAAAAGGTTGCTAATGCAGATCAGGTTAAGCATGTGTATTAGTCAAGCCCCTGAATGTGTTATTGTGATGTTTTCTCCATGTGATTCATTTAATTATGAGTTAGGGACACAAGTTGCGAATTGCATTAGGATTTGAACCTCCATCGGCTGTAAAAATTGATTTGATCAATTAGTCATGTTAACATTTTTGTTTCATTTACTTTAGTGGAAAACAATAATTTCTGCAGCTTCATCTGGGGCAGTTGGTTGTGTAGCAATTAGAGAGTTGGCCACGGGACTGGAAGGTTGCCACTTCAAATCCTGGACCGGTAAAGGTACCACTGAAGTACTCATGAGCAAGGTACCGTCCCCGAGCACTACTCCCCGGATGCTGCCACATTAGCTGTCCACTGCTCCTTCACAGATGGGTCAAATGCAGAGGTCTCTTTTTCGTTGTGGTGCACTGTGTGCTGTGCTGTGGTGTGTTCACAATGACAAGTAAGCACTCACTTTCAACTTTTATGAGCATGGTATCTATGCAGTATTGTAGTTATTTCCAGGTCTGGATAAGTATGGAAAAAGAAGGATAAGGTATGGAGAAATATTTGTGTTCTTAAAATGTTTGGAGCAGAGATGAGGGGATTTGTAGTGTGATTTGGTTGCGTGCTGAATCAGTGGAGACTGCCTGTGTGTTGGCGTAGCTCCTCAATTCACCACCGAGAAGATTCTGTACAATTCAGAAATGTAGGCTACTTCATTTTTCCTTTTGATTTTGAAAAAAAGTTACATTCAGTAAATCTCCACTGTGATGTGATAACCTCGTTACTGTAATAAACAAATCTGTCTAAAGTGAGATGATATGTGTGACAACATTACGTAGATTAACGTGACTTCAGTGCGCGCCAGAACGCTTCTATGTTCTGAATGAGTTCAGCGGCAACGGTGACTTGATGTGTACGTGGTAGAGTAGCTACTTACCCAGGGCTGCTGTTACGCAGCTTTATTTGTGACCCTCCACGGCAAAACTAGTCGCTTGTCGCAACGGAGGTTTCCGAGAAAAACGAGCGTTTATGTTGCGTGGGGTAAAATTTTGGATTTTTTGTTTTTAGTGTTTTGAAACAGTGGAAGGTCTATACTGTACTGTTGTGAATACATTTTGGCTGAAAAACTTACCCTTTCCATCCTAAAAACGTGACTTTCTTAAGGTGAGGAATTCAATTCCAGCAGAATGTTAAAAGTTTGCGTTTTGACCGCTCTACTCCAATATTTACGGTAAATCCACTGGTTGACTAGCGTGAAGATATTTCTCCAGAATCCATCTCCGTCTCCCGAGTTCAGTTAACCTAACGCAGGTAGCCTATCCGTGTGGCTGTAAATGCAGCGTAGGCTACCGTAAATACAAACATAGCCGCGACCGCACCAAGCGTCTGTGAGTGCTACGGCGATAGTCAACTTCAAAGGCAGATTTCTCCGTTTCTCACTTGGCGTGACAGGAGAAACCCGACTCATTTGAATGTTGATATCTCAGTCATATGTCGTCCAATTCATTCCATATAGGTATCGTTTTGAAGCTTGATTTATGCCCTTTCACGAAAACATAATAAGTCAATTGAAAACTTGCGACAAGCGACTGGTTTTGCCGTGGAGGGTCACATTTGCTGTTACAAATATTATAATATGCCATAACCATAACCATATTAAGTGGTGATAGGCTACAATGTGACGTACAGTACATGTTTACAGACCGTTATCTAATAATGAGTGAGTAGTTATTTGTGTGGTGAAGTCTGAAGATCAGAGTATGGAAAAAGTTTGGAAATTTAAAATGTCTAGGAACGTTGCATAGGTTACAGTCTAGGTTTACAGGTTCCATCTAGGCTGCAATCTAAAGTCAGCTCATGGTAATGAAATTTCCAAGATGCCAGTCTTCTTAAAAGCAGTTGCTGCCTTAAAAGTTTTAAGTAAAACCAAATTGCTAATGCACGTCAGGTTTTGGACTGTTGGAGTGTTAGTTGGGATTTTGTGGTGTGGTGTAGTGGTCAGGATATTCACCTCTGGACCTAGAGGTCATCCGTTCAAATCCTACTTTCAGCACTACCATCATTGCGTCCCTGAGCAAGAGCCTTAACCCCAAGTTACTCTCAGGGAGACTATAATTAGGGAAATAGGAGTTGCTGTGGATAAGAGCATCTGCTTAATACTGTCAACGTAGTCAGGCCCCTGAACGTGCAGCGTGACGGTTTACTCGTTATTCCAGGTGATTAATTTAATTGCATGTTGAAGTTAGTTAGGACTTGATGTTGATGCCTTCCAGAAAGACAGGTTGAGAGAGATTTTGGTTTCACTTGTCTGATATTTCTGTGCTTTGTTGAAGTTGTAGGCAGGTCTGGTCAGTTATCCCTTAAAATTCCAAGATTTCATGATAGTTTTGGACTAAATGTCCAATACGATATGTGTTTATTACTTCATATCCATTTTTACTCAAAAAGAAAACACTTATTTATATTTATTATACACTTATTATTAGTTTATTTATTATTTTCTACACATCAATTAATATAGTTCATATTGTGACACTCAGTATGTTGCCTGAGCTTAGTTGCGGGTAATTAGAGTCAGAAAATAGGGGACGAGAAGAGATATTTCTAGTTGCACAGTCCTTCAATAAAATGGATATTTGTGCTTTCCTTAGAGAAGTAATATGTTTGGGAATTTGAGATGTTAAAACTATTTAATTGTAAACCTATTTTTATGAATAGTTCATGGATAAAGGTGATCTAGTGGATAGGGCACTCACCTCTGGACCAAGAGGTCACGGGTTCGAGTCCTACCTCCTTCACTACCATCATTGAGTCTCTGAGCAAGACTCTTAACCCCAAGTTGCTCCAGGGAGACTGTCCCTGGAATTAGGAACAGTGGAGGTCATTGTGGATAAGAACTAAATGCTTTCAATGTAAATAAATATTTTTCTTTTCACACCGGACAACAATGTAATATCTAGAATGACTTTCAGTTTGCCTGTTACATTGTGAATTGTGACATTGGCAGGTCGTCTTGCTATGTGACTTATTTTCTTAGCCAGAGAGTAAGTGATAAGACATTGTGTTCTTTAACAAAAAAATAAGGCAGAATAGAAAAGCCAATGGCCAAAAATATTTTGATTAAGACTTTTAAAACTATAATCAGCTAATTCTCTGATGGTGAGAATGTGTTAATTGGAATTATTGGGACGATGAAATTAGCACTGCATGAAATTTTGTAATCCCTCATTGAGCTTTTCCTCCCCTTCATTTAACAGATTTGTTGACTTTATTAGATCGTCCCATCCCTGTCTGCTTATCACAACCCAATCTTTATGGCATATGCTTGAACCTGAATTGATTTCTTTTGATCTCATAACGTCAGTAAAACAGCGCTTTCTATTAACTGCTGTCCAGAAACGTTACGAACACACACTGGGCCTTATCACAGTGCAGGTTCGAGAACGTTGCTCAACCTTTTTTTTTCCCTCTCCCCCCACTCCTAACACCACTTGAACCCGTGCCCAGTAGTTTTAATCTCCGGTTGGAATATTTGTGAAGGCTCTTTGTGCCTCCCCCGGGCTGGCTCTGAAATGGTTTAGCCAGCAATTAAAGCACAAAGGGTGGCGAAGGGCGAGCGGCCTCAGATAAGCCCGGTCATGTGTGCTGCGGGATTTTTTCTGGAACCGCCCAACAATCTCAAAATCAAGATGGGCTAGAGAGATCGGGGAGGGCTTAGCACAGGATTTGCTTTTGCTGTCCAGATAAAAGGATAAAAAAAGGATGTTTAACTTCCCGAATTCTTCTGGAATCTTGAAATTTATGTTCCTGGGAGCGGCCATCATTTCTTATTATACTTGCTTATTTTGTGGTGTCGCAAAATCCACTGTTTACGGCAATATTTTTCATTGTTTGGATGAGGGTTTACAGTAGTCACCACGGTGCCATGCGGGTGTAGTCACACAGAATACTATGATATTATATTTGTGCCCTAATTCTGAGCGTGCAGTAAAACTTTCACAAGCTAAATCTTGTGTCTGTGCGCACTCGGCTCTGTCTACACGTGCGCTTAAAACACTCCCTGCGCCCTCAGCCCTGCCTGGCCTCATGCTCAGATCAATGAAACATCATAGGTCCCACGTTTCGCCTTAAAGGAGAACTTCAACATTAAGCTATATTGTTCAGTGTCACGAAGTGCTGTCAGTAGCGTCAAAAACGAAAAAATAAATATGGTGCTGCCTTCACTGACTTACGCTCCTTTTTATGGCGTCACATCAAAGCCAAAACTAGAGCGCGCAAAATGACTTGCCGCAAAAAATTCGCGGGCATAAATTTCAAAGTCGCGTGCGCAATTGTGAAACTCGAGCGCACAAAATTAAATTTTTTTTGCTCGAGTGAGATTTCTGCCCACGCGGTTTGAAAGGGGGTAGGTTTTGGCAGTTTGGGGGCGGGGTTTTGGCAGCTTCTGCCTGCGAATCCTATTGGCCGATGGCTCCTGGTTTTGCGCGAGGACATTAACACATGACATTTTTTGCGATGTAAACACGCGCGCTCTTTGTGAGCGCGTGCGCGTGAGCGCCAGTACTCGCTAAAATGCTACAGTTCAGTCAAATCTTCCCCTTTGTTACAGGCTAAACTCATATTTTAGCTGATAACCAACCACAACAACCAGCGTTCTACCATAAAACCCTTTTTTCTGTGTTTATTCCGGAATGCGCGTCCATCGCTGTGTTGTAACGCTCCTCCGAGTGGCACGCAAAAACACTGGCTTCTCGGTTTTGGATCAGAGTTTGAAGGTCCCGTGCCAAACACAGAAGGACAACAAGAGCCTTTTCTTTAGGGGGGAAAAGCACATTAAATTGAGCAATGAGGCCTGCAAATTGATGACATGGATTTAATCAGCATGCCTGAGGGGACCGAATGAAAGAAAAGAGGGAAAAGTGACAAGCTGTTGCAAATCGAAATCTAACGCAGCTTCACATTTCAAGAGTTGTCGGAAAACTTTGGCCTTCAGGAACTTGAGATTGGAACTCCCGAACCTCTAAACAAAGCAGAAACACGGCATAAAACATTAGCAGGGGCGTTATACAAATGAAAAGGAAGAATGCATGTCATGTATTCACTAATGGAAAAATACGCTCTCTTTCTCTCAATAGGATAAAGCAGTTTTGGGAATGAACGAGTGAATCAATGAAGTTTTCATTGAAAAAAAAACCCCACTGTTTTTATGAATTAACAAGATCAAGTTTTCATGGTGAAACATTTTTCTGATGGTCTGGTTAACTTGAAAAAGGTAGAATTTAACCCCCCATGAAAACGTTTATCTCTTTAATTCAGAAAAACAGATTTAATATGATAATGTAATAAATTAAGGAAAGAGGAGCAGAATGCAGTTTTCTCATTTTAATGCATATAATAATATTATTTATATAATATTATATTAGGCATTTTGCTGATTATCAGTATCTGTGTTTAGTTTTGACCGTCACCGATATTAAGTCATTACAAGGTGCGCTACAGTGGCTCCACTGCCGTCTCTTCTCTCTGTGCCGTTTGCTCTCGACTCGCTGCTTCGTTTAATGTTATGTGCCACACGAGTAGTAGCCGGTCAACGCTGAAGCCTTGTTGTCACTCACACCACGCTCACACACTAGTGCAGCGTAAGCTCAAAGAAGGAGAAGAGAATAGAGCAGAGTTTCAGCTGAGCTCGGTGTTTGTAAAATTCCAAATTTTGACAGATTTTTTAAACTAATAATAACTAATAATACTTGGTATCTATATTGTCCCTAATATCGTCCCTAATACTAATATCAGTCGACCTCTACCTATTAGACATCATGCATTACCACTTGCTTTGATAAAAGCACGATGACTTTGGAGTGAGTGATGGTTTAGAATGCTACCTGTTCTTTCTGATTTAAGACCTAAAACTGAGCTTAGGGTTTCGTCCAGTGGTCACATCACATCATCCCAGCTCCAGGAAATCCACCTAACTGCACTTTCCTAACTCCGGCCCCTTTTCCAACACGCCCAATCCAGAAAATCTGGTTAGACTGCCGTGCGGTCTGTAAGTGAACATTTCACAAAGGCTGATCGCCGAGGGATTGACTTCAATCTCAGTCCGAGATTGGCAGGAGGAATTAAGGCTTGGCTCAAATGCTAAAAAAAAAATCACTCTATGTTATGACATAAGTTTCTTAGTAATTATGTTTAGTTATGTTGCTACTTAATATAACCATAGCTTAGTCTTTCAAGCCTTCTGTTCACTTTGTTGGAGGAACGAGACGTTAAGAGGGCGTGTTGGTGTGCATTGTTGCAGCAAATCTGCTTTATTTAAGGGTTTGTCAGCATGGATTTTAATAAAGCGTGTTGACAGTCTACGTGTGATAGAGCTGGTCCAGAAAGCCTTGTGGTGGGACTCGCCTTCAAAACCAAGTGGTTGTAGGTAGGGGTGCGACGATTATTCGACGTTGTCGACAAAAGTCGACAATAAAAATAGTCGCCGACGAATTTGATTGTCGATAAGTCGATAATTGTTGCCAGGCATATTTTTAAACGGAGTGAGACGTTTTTCTTCCTTTCTACCTGTGCAGTACTAACGCTTTCCAATAGACTGCACCTATACACCACACTCTGGCGAGATTCGCTCTTGCGCAATAGCATTCAGCGACAGCTAGAAGAACGGCCCTTTGGCGTCACATCAACGCCAAAACTAGAGCGCGCAAAATGGCTTGCCGCAAAAATTTCGCGGGCGTAAATTTCAAAGTCGCGAGCGCAAATGTGACACCCGACAGTTTGGGGGCGGGGTTTTGGCAGCTTCTGGCTGCGAATCCTATTGGCCGATGGCTCCTGGTTTTGTGATTGGCTTAAGAAAGTTCCTACAGAAAAACCAAAGATGTCGGAGGAAGAGGAACGGCGACGGGTCGGTTAAACGCAAGTTATAGTTTATCGACCTTAGTTAGGTCTTACACGTTTAATAAGCACGCAAAACGGTAAAGTAACCAACGCCTTTGTCACTCGCTCATAAATGTTATAATGGTATGTTACCATTTTCTCAGTACCATCACAAAACCAGGAGCCATCGTAAGGCTGGATAAGGCAAAGAAGAAACTTATTTATTAAAATATGCTTTTGAGTGAACTATCTTTCTTGTCTTTATTATTTACCACAAAATTTAAATAACCTCATACTAAATGTAAAAGCTGGTAGCTACATCGGAGCCATTTTATAATTATGCAGTTTATAATCCGATTAGTCGACTAATCGTTTTAATAGTCGATGACTAGTCGACTATCAAAATAGTCGTTAGTTGCAGCCCTAGTTGTAGGTTCTACTCCAGCTCTGACCTAATACTAGAACTGCCACCCTTAAGCCCAACTTGCTCCATGGAAACTCACCCCGTGATTAGGATGTGGAAGTTGCTCTTCTGAATGAACCCCTAGTCTCATGGTGATCAAGACAGGGTTTCATGTTAGAAAAAAAAAACAGTATTTAATAACAGAATAGTCTCAGTCTCCTCCTCACAGGAGGATATACACTATTTATTCATTAAAAAATGGTTTCGGATCAGCCAATAACCAAAGCCCAAGTGTCGGCATCGGTGTCAGAACTGAAAAAGTTGGATTGGCGTATCCCTGACCAAAACTAGGGTTGGGTACCTTTCACATCTGAACCGATATCGGTACCGACACTCTATGGTGCTTCATTTCGAGGCCTTGCTCTGTGTCTGTAATGCCTGGTTTGTATCAACATAAAAAATTACGGTAATAATAAATAAGCCCCAAACTAATTTCAGACGTCACACAAGCTGCTGTTCTTATGTTGCATGTTTTTTTTCATGTTAACATTTGTAAGGTGTTGCTTTGAGATCGGTCGGTGATTCACGCTGTCAGTGTGGATTTTAATAAAGTGCAGTCACACAGTCGAACGCTTGCAGCTTGTCGCCATGTTTTCAGATTTCCGCGCAGTTTCTCCACGCACGTTGCTTTCTTTCGCAGCAGCCGTCGTGACGGGAAACAAAACTAACACTATAGCTCAAATAGCGAATGGAAATTGAACTGCAGTAAATATCTTTCAGTTTCTATCCTATTGCTGCTGTAAATGTAAATAGCACTGAAACGCTGAGAAAACTGTTGATTAATTTAAACCTTTCATCCACTTCCTTATGTCCCACTCAGCTGATGAGTGCGTGAGTGTACCGACATTTGGGACCGTTTTGATTTAACGAGACCCGATACCCCGTAGTACCAACATCTTTCGGCCGGTACCTTTTAAAGTACTGAACTCGGTACCCAACCCTAGTCAAAACCCCTCTCAATTCTGATCTGGTGTGTTAGTGCTTTAAATACTTGCAACTGGACTCCCCCCCGCCCTCTTTTGAACAGCTCGCACGCATTCATTCAAGGCTTGGGTTTCAAGTGAGTGTAATTTGCACAATTTTTGCATAGACTAACTATGAGCTGGAGAATGAGAGAGAAGCGAAGTCGACCTAGGGTAAGCTTACACTGTCCACGGTGTAAAAAGGTGGTGTACCATCCTTAATTCTTCTTCAATATGCAGGGTTGTATGAATGAGAACGACAAATTACGGAAAAATGTTTTCCATGTCGGCAGGCTAAACTTCAGATATAAACTGTGTAAAGTAAAAAAGTTCCATTTTTAAAAAGTGGTTACTTGTTGCTTTGTCAGGCAAAAGGTTGAAAGTAGTTTTTGCAGTTGGACGGTTACAATTAGGCCGAAATTACTTTCACTCTCGTTTTGATTCAGTCCACTTAAAGAATTACGAGCCGAGGTTGAGATGGAGCAACTGTTGAGATCATTTGGGAGGAGACTGAATACACTGGAGACATTGAGCTGGTTTTGGCCAAAAGTGTCACGCTTGTGCTGACTTGTGCTTGTGTTGCTGATGTTTTCCTGCACACAGTTGGCCGTTTTGTGTGTGTGTGTGTGTGTGTGTGTGTGTGACCACACGTCTGCGAGGAAGGAAAATGTGGGTTAAATTTTTTTTTTCTTTGTCCTGGTGAGGCTGGTTGCTAGGTCCTTGCAAATTGCAGATACAAAGTTAAGAGATGTTGTGTGAGGGCTGTTTCCTTCCAACTGTCTACTTACTTGCAAATGTGTATCTTTAATTGAACACTTGCAAAAAATATAATAGTTAAACACAAGAACTGTGTTTTATAGTAAAAAATAACTCATTTTGATCTCTAAATTCTAAACAGGTTTTAACATTTTGTATACAATAATCATGTGATATTAATATTGAAAAAGTTTCCTTTATTTTCATTGTGTGTGTGTAGATGTGTGTGTGTGTGTGTGTGTGCGCGTTTATACACTACCAGTCAAAGGTTTGGACACACCTTCCCATTCAATGTTTTTTTCTTTATTTTCATTACTATTTATATTGTAGATTCTCACTAAAGGCATCAAAACTATGAATGAACTGTGTAAGGGCTATTTGACCAAGAAGGAGAGTGATGGAGTGCTGCGCCAAATGGCCTGGCCTCCACAGTCACCTGACCAAACCCAATCGAGATGGTTTGGGATGAGATGGACCGCAGAGTAAAGGCAAAAAGGCCAACAAGTGCTCAGCATCTCCGGATGCTGTTGGAAAACCATTTCAGGTGACTACCTCATGAAGCTCATTGAGAGAATGCCAAGAGTGTGCAAAGCAGTGATCAAAGCAAAGGGGGGTTATTTTCAAGAATCTAATATATAAAACATGTTTTGGGTTATTTCACACTTTTTGTTTACTACATAATTCCACATGTGTTCATTCATAGTGCCTTCAGTGAGAGTCTACAATGTAAATAGTCATGATAATGAAGAATAAAACATTGAATGGGAAGGTGTGTCCAAACTTTTGACTGGTAGTGTACACAGTATCTATATCTATATACGTTGTTGTATTTGTGTGTGTCCATGTTTATGACGTAAATGTAATATAAGTATAGGGCCGGCCAATTCATCAACTTTGAGACCAATTCACAACCGACCTTGAGAACCTCTAATCGACGTAATCCTTCCCGTGTTGGTTCTTTTGATTATTTTCAAAGTTTTGTTACTACTTTCACCGTGTCTTCATGTCCTGTCCACTTAAAAACGTACTAATGTGTAGCCTGCGACTGCATCTGTGTGTTTTCTTCAGTTATTTAAGAGAACTACAAAGATGTGCACTCTTTAATTAGAAACCTCCCAGCTTTAATAGTTGAGCATATTTACAATACAAACCTTGTCAGTGAATTAGGGACAAAAATAAAAATGAAACAAAATAATTGTTTGTTAATCATAATGAGCTTAGAAATGTCCAGTTAATCGTGATTAGAGGTGTAATATAGCTCAGTATTGTGTGTGTGTGTGTGTTTGTACACAAGAAATAAGCGAAGTTCTTAAGAGAGTAAGAAACATTCCTTTTTATTTAAAAAAAAAATACAGGTTTTTAATCTTAATTTAAAGTGAAACCAGTTGTGTGTGTTTTGTAGCTCCCCAGTGAGGCAGATTGTGTCTTTCCCTTTTTTTTCCCCGTGGTGTGAGCTGTCACCGCCTCTACCCTCCGCAGAGTCAACACACCGCCCCGCGCTGCCGCTGCTGCCCAGATGGGGTGGTTTGGTGTGGAGCGTCTCCCGCGCTTGGAGGGAGATAAGCGGTTGGGGACGGCGCGTCCCGCTCAGCGACATCGCATTCTTAGAATGTTTCCCCCGGTGGCGAGCCCACCGCTGTCTGTCTGCCTGCGTCTGCCTTATTATATAGCGCGTGGCTATTTTTGTACGTGGAAGTCGTCATTTCCCTGCCCGTCATTGTGCGTCTGTGTTTGTGTGCAGGCAGAAGCTGCTCTGTTCTGAAGTTTGAATACGTTCAAAGGACATGCAACGCCCTCGGCTTTGTGTTGTTCTGGGTGAGAGTGTGTATGTTTTTACGTGGTTGAGACTAGTGGTGTGAACCTTCACTGGTCTCACAATTCGATTTGATTACGATTATCAGGTCAACAGTTTGATTTGATACGATATCTCGACGCATCACGATGCAACCCATCAATTTTTCTACATTACGTCACACTGCTCGCAGATCGGGCAGCCGTAGTTACTACCGGGATGTTCTTTTTAACTAGAATTTTCATAACCTAGCTGGAAAATCACCAAGCAATGTCATTATGATATAATCCAGGGATTTTCAACTGGTTCTTTCACAGGGACCACATCTCAGATTAAACAGTAATCTGTGGATGTACATAGTTTGTCCGTGTGTGTGTCGGGGGGGATGAGGAGTTTTTTACTTTTCACTTTTCAGATATTTGCGTCAAAGTCATTAGTCTTAAAGATGCCCAAATCATCTGGAAGTGTTTTGAAAAATAAATAAAATGAAATAAACTGATCATCTGCAATGCCGCAGCGGACCACCGGTTGAATACCCCGATATAATTGATCACGGTCTGCCACTGCATCGATGCAGAATCGTCCACGTCTGCATAGCGATGCGTCGATTGTGATTCATTTCACCACCCCTAGTTGAGAGTACTCTTAAAGATAGGAAAAGGAGTGTGTGTCTTATCTGCATTGACGTTATTGCTGTCATTGATTTACTGTGCTGGCATACGTGGAGAGACACGTGAGGACAAATGTGCAGGTTTGCTTTTAAAATGGGTGGCAACATAAAAGCCCCCCGTTCACCTCATGATATATAAAGCGATATCAAACATCACAATTTTCCATAAATAATAGTAATGCTATTTTCAAAAATGGACAGTGTTTTTTTAATCGTTTTTGAATGTTCATTAGTGAATTCTGTAATGTTAAAGATAACTAGTGACTGACCAAAAGGCAGTATAATAAAGATTTCTTAACATTACCTCAGTACAACCGTAGCGCGCCTGTACATATCTTTCATACATCAGCTTATAAAATCATTTACCACCGTCAGTCTCACCGCCAGTCTTTGGCGCTAACCACAGACAAAAGTGACTACAGCAGGAAAGTGCAAACGATAATCACATTTGTGATGTTGGGTTCAATACACCCAGGTGATCAGATTTAAAAATAATAATAATGTTAAAAATAATAATGTTAGAGAGTAATCAGAAGGAAGGAAGAACTATAAAAAATGTATTTATCAAAAAATTATTCTACATTTTGATGGAATTTATTTTTTAAAAAATCTGATCAGTTAGGAAGGAAAAAATACTGAAGTTTTGAGTAATTTTAAACCAGTTTGGACTCATTTTGGCCTATAAAATGAGCTGCTTTTGGCATTTCTGGGAGGGAACTACAGTACATTTCCCACAATTCCCCTGCGTGCAACTCAGAGCCGCGTCACAATAAAGCGACAGACGCACGTAACGGAAAAAACACTGAAAATCTCAATTGTGAGATTGTGAGTAGAACGCTGGTTGTTGTGGTTGGTTATCAGCTCAGATATGTTTAGGCGTAATAAAGGAGGAGATTTGACTGAACTGTAGCATTTTAGCGAGTAATGGCGCTCACGCGGGCGCTCACCAACAGCATGCGTGTTTATATCGCGAAACTTCACACCCTTGGCATAGGCCATTATACTACAGGGGTAGGATCACATGACCTGTCCAACTGAGGGTGTGGGTGATTTTACCAGAGGTGGCCGGCGTCATGAAGAGCTGATTTATGCAAAGAATTTTTTTTTGTCAAGAAATGACGGGCCATGATTTTAAGAAGGTATATATTAGGGCTGTGCATAAAAAATCGATGCATCAATACATGGCGATATTTCCTTTCACAATATACTATATGGATTTCCAGCTCCAAAAATCCATATTTCCGAGGGGGAGAATCATGCACCACAAGCAGCCTCGGATAACGGACTGGACACTTTAAGTTCTTATTTTCAATCTTATGCACTTTATCTTAACGTTTTTGGTGTCTCCTAGTTCAGTGTTTAACTTAAAATTCAGTTCTGAGTGATGTTGTTTTGGTTGAATTATTAATGTCATGTGATTGATTAAGACCACCCAGATCGTACACAGCAACGTGCATCACAGCTCTGTAGAATATCGCAGTAGGTGTAGTATCGCAGTATATCGTGATGTAATCATATCGTCAACCATGTATCGTGATATGTATCGTATTGTGAGGTCCTTGCCAACACCCACCCCTAGTATATATACGTACATATATATATATATATATATATATATATATATATATATATATATATATACAATGTGTAATGTGTGTGTTTGTATATGTACCGTCTCCAAGCACCTTCTGGGTCTCACCGTGTCAGCTGCCCACTGCTCCTTCACAGATGGGTCAAATGCAGAGGTCGCATTTCGTCGTGGTGCACCGTATGCTGCGATGTGTTTATATAAAATGATATAAATATTAAATTATATGTAAAAAATTTATTAATGCCACAGAATATAATTTTATTTAGAAGAAATGTATAATTTCTTAGGTTTTTCCCCAATTCTTAATAGATAAAATACATATACTGTACCTATATAGTATCATTTTGTTTTTAGAATTGTATAGAATTTCGATTAATGTATAATTCATTTTCAGAACTGCATTTAGGAACTGCTTTAATCGTGTTACTTGCTTTTATTGCTCTAAGGCTCAGGGAATGTGCTAGATGAGTGCGTAAGCAATAGAACCAATACGAATTTTGATATTTGAAGGTTGGAAAAATCTGACGATATATTTTCAGGGTTCCTTTTTATTTTCCAAACAAACTAAGCATGAAGATTTTTCCCCTTAAGATTGAATGTAACGTGTAGTTTTCAAGACGCTGTAACATGACAATGCAGATTTAGAAATACATTTTTGGGTACAGAAATGCACCAAATTATATGAAAGTTTTGATAAATATCTATAAACATTGGAGTTGTAGTTTTAGACGAACTACACAAGGACAACTTCCTCCTCAGTTTGCCAGTTGACCCGGAATTTGAGATAAAACAATAAAGAAATGTCAAAGTTTAAAAAAGTCAAAGTAAACTTTAAAGGGTGTTGGTGGCCTAGTGGTAGGACACTCGCCTTTGGACCAAGAGTTCATGGGTTCGAATCTGACCTCTGGCATTACCAACATTGGGTTCCTGAGCAAGACCCTTAACCCCAAGTTGCTCTTAGAGGAACTGTCCCTGAAATTAGGAAAAATGTAAGTCGCTCTGGATAAGAGTGTCTGCTAAATGCTGTAAATGTAAACTTTGACATTTCGGTATTGTTTTTTTTTCGCAGATAATACCGATTTCACTGTGAATTTCTCATATCGGCCACTAATATAAACACTCCAAGGTATCAGTCAGGCTGTAGTGAGCAAAAAACCTCAAGTTTGCCAGCATCTTTATTGGGTGTAACCAGCGTCTATTGCCAGAAAAAAGAGAGTGAGAGGTTTCTTATAGTGCAGCTTAGGATCAGCGTTCAGTCAAACGTATTCTCACGTTGGTGTTTACGTAACGCTAAGGGCCTCGAAGGTCGTTTTTTTTTTCCACCTTATCATTTGTCCTTTAACCACTCCAGAGTTCACGTCCAGCCACCACGGTTGGGGGTCAGAACTAATTGCACTTGGAAGGGCTTCGCAGAAAGATTGAATGGACGAATGCCAACTCTGACTCTTTCACATCAACATTTGAAGGCCAGTTTTAGTTATTCAAACTGAAAAATATGATTGTCCGTCTGTAGAACAAAAATGATAGTTATCTTAAGTCTGGTGCAATCAGGCAATAAAAAGGCAAAGTCCAGATGGTAATTACAGTGCACGGGGCAAAAGGCATTTAAAAGGGTCTGATCTTCTCAGAAGATGAGTTAATCAGCAATGATGAGTTAGTTTCAAATGATGACTAGGCAGAAAAACATGGGTGTAACGTAAGAGTTAGGGTTCGAATCCCACTACCGCCGAGGTACTCATGAGCAAGGACCAAGCACTGCTCCCTTGGCGCTGCCCATGTCAGCTGCCCACTGCTCCTTCTCGGACGGGTCACATGTACAGCTCACATTTCATTGTGGTGCACTGTGTGCTGTGCTGTGCTGTGTTCACAGTGACAAATAGTCACTCACTTTCACTTTAAAGCTGTGACGATACCACAAAGTATCCGTTCAGTTCAGAAGCCAGCAGTCGATATGAGCCAGTATCATATGCTGATTTAACACCATCATAACAAATTTCATTCTTGTTTTATATCAGTTTTCGCACTTTTTCCATGTAAGCATTCATTTTTGGAGCTCAACCAGAGGAGAAGGAAAAGCCTGCTTCTCTTTTAATCAACAAAGACCTCCGCTTCAGTGTATACGATATCTGATAGCTGTTTTCATTTCGGCTGTATGGATGCTTTGGGTCGATCGATTATCGGCCAGGCCGATTATCGGAGCCGATATTAGGCATTTTGCAGATTATCGGTATCGGTGTTTAATTTTTACCATCATCGCTATTACGTAATTACAAGGTGCGCTACTGTGGCTCCGCTGCCGTCTCCTCTCTCTGTGCCGTTTGCCCTCCAATCGCTGCTACATTTAATGTCCCGCCCGCAACAGTCTCTGATTGGCTCTATGTCACGCGAGGTCCAAGTTAAATGGAGAGCACGCTGAGCAGCTTTGCTTTCTTCATCATAACCTGCTGCCGCTTAATTTGGAATACTAAAACGTAGGGCTGCGCGATTAATCGAATTTCGATTCCCAATCTCTTGGATGCTTTGCCGTCACTCTGTAGTCCAACTCATCCCAAACCATCTCACTTATATATACAGTGGTACCTTGACTTACGAGTCTAAAATTCGGGTTACAAGCCAGCTGGCCGTGCGACGGCGCTATTTAATGACACTTGCCTAACTCATTTCAGAAACATGCTGAAAGGGAGGATGAAACAGACCACATTGGACGGGTTATTATCCAAAACCCGTGCAGATGAAAGGGAGGAAAGCGCAGCGAAACGGGCAAAAATCAGCGAGGTTCAATTATTCAGTTCAGCCTTTCTCCTCCACCTTCGTCAGCATCTTCAAGTCGTCTGATCTCCAAGGCAAATGCTGTACATTATACTTAATAAACCCAGTTTATTGCAGTACATTCTATTGTGTTTTTATACAAAATTTGTTATTTATAAGCACATTTTTCTTATTTAAAAACGTGTAACAAAAAATGTGGTGTTTTTTGGGGGGTCCGGAACGGATTAATGGCATTTCAGTTCATTTCAATGGGGAAAATTGATTTGACATACGAGTAATTTGAGTTACGAGTTCCGTCACGGAACGAAGTAAACTCATAAGTCAAGGCACCACTGTATATTTATATTGAATAAATTTAGACACATTTGCCCGATTTCCTCACTGTTCCTGGGGTTGAATGGAGTCCAGAGTGCTGTTACTGTTACTGCTTGGGTTTTTCATGAAAGGTTTCTTTCACAAAATAATGAATAACGTTCCACAAAGTGCAGTTTGGTCTCATTTGAGCACTTAAAGGTGACCCGGCAATAGTGCACATGTAGATGTTGTTTGCTCATGGCCACACCACCCCTGAGCGAGCCCGCTCTCGTCTGTTGGGCTTAGTTAGTACCTAGATTGGAGACCGCCTGGGAATACCAGGTGCTGGAAGCATTATTACGAGGCAGTTGGTTGCGAAACGATTAGGGAGTTGACCCCGTGATGGGAGGGTCGCTGTTCAAATCCCAGACCGGTAAAGGCACCACTGCTGCAATAGCTGTCCACTGCTCCTTCACGGATGGGTCAAATGCAGAGGTCACATCTGGTTGTGGTGCACTGTGTGCTGTGCTGCAGTGTGTTCACGATGACAATCACTCACTCTACGTTTACCTACACCACTTGGGTATTTCAGCATCGAAAAACGTCATTGTGTTGGGAAAATTGTAACTTAAAGAGAAAGAGAGAGGGATGGGCGGAGGGTAAGAGGCTGAGGTCTCTCTAAAAAATTTTTTTTAACAGCTTTCCAGTTTTGAGTTTCTCATATTTTTCCCTAAGTTCCAGATTTGTGCCTAATTTTTGACTTTTTTTGTATGAGGAAGTTTGGACACATGTCTTTCTTTTCAGATTTTCAACCGTAGTGCATGACATTTTAAGAAAAAGTCACTTCCTCCTAGGGCTGGGCGATATGGCATAAAAACAATATCGCGATATTTTTAGCTATATCACGATACACGATATATATCTCAATACCTTGAGATTACCTCTAAATCACTGTATAAATGATAAATTTGGCCCTATGTTGCATAAAATGACACCAAGATAATGAATTTAGCCAAAGTTTAACATAGTAAATGCTTTTATTTTAAACCAAAGTATAATACAGCAAACTTTATACTTTATATTGGGGACAGACAAGTGGACAAGGGGAGCCATTGATTGCGTGCTTATTAAACTGTAAGTTGCGTTTAACCAACCTGTCGCTGTTCCTCTTTCTCCGTCATCTTTGGTTTTTCTGTAGAAACTGTCTGTAGTGTGCAGTCAATCACAAAACCAGGAGCCATCGGCCAAAAGGATTCGCAGGCAGAAACAACCAATACCCTGCGGCCAAACTGCCAAAACCCGCCCCTTTCAAAGGACATTCAACACATCGAGAGGGAAAAAAATAAAATTTGCGTGCAATATTATCACAACTAATTAATTTTGTGCTCTCGAGTTTCACATTTGTGCTCGTGACTTTGAAATTTATGCCTGCGAAATTTTTGCAGCAAACCATTTTGCGCGCTCTAGTTTTGGCATTGATGTGACACCATAGGCGAGCGAGCAGAGAAGCGAAACACGAGAGCCGTACAAAACGCGCATGCGCTAGGAGAGTTTTCTGGATGGGCGGGGGAGCGAGCTGTCTGCTTTGACGGGGCAGAAAAGCAAAACTCGAAAGCGAAGTACGTGCTGTCTGTTCAAAAATAACGTTAGAATTTATACTCGATGGTCACGATATAGTCATTTACTACATCGCACGTGGAACAAGCCGAGATACATCGAGTATATTCGATATATATCGCCCACCCCTGCTTCCTCCCCTATGTGTTGTTCCAAGTCAAATAGATCACGTCTGACACTCCATGTGCACTACCTAGTGTGTAGAGAGCCGTTAAGCTACAACCCCGGCTGTTTCCTGAGATGCATACTACCACATAGAAATGTGTGATAAGAGCACATTACCTACCGTACCGTTAAGTGCGGCAGTACGCGGCCTCGGGACACAGCCACATGTGCGAGCTCACGTTCGCTAATGAGGCAAACACGCAATTTAGCTACTTAAAAAGGTCTCCCATGTGCAGGCAGAGCACAAAATAATAGGGCTGCAACAAACAACTATTTTTGTAATCGAGTAATCTATCGATTATTTTATCGATTAATCGAGTAAGCGGATAAAAAAATGTAAATGAAAATGACAATACATTTGTTATTAGGCTTATTCTACTGTGAGTAGAAGTTAGTCATATACGCTTTATGTTGTTGTATTCAATTGAAAATGAAGAAACACGAAGTTCAAGGGTCATTTTGAACCAATTTGGCCAATAAAATGAGTTGCTTTTGGCCTTTCTGGAAGAGAACCGCATTTCCCCCAATCCCCTGCGCACGCCTCGGAGCCGCGTCACAATAAAGGGTTCAGCGCGTTCCGGAACGAACTATGAAAAAAAATTGGTGGGAAAATCTTAATAAATGTCTGTATTGTGAGTAGAACGCTGCTTGTTGTGGTTATTTATCAGCTAAAATATGCGTTTTGTCTGTAATAAAGGGGACGTTTTGACGGAAATGGAGCGTTTTAGCGAGTAATGGTGCTTACAAACACAGCGTGCGTGTTTACATCGCCAAAAAATGTCATTTATGCGTTTTCATTAATTTACTTCTGTTTTTGTGCACGGAATATCTCAAATACGTTCACATACAGAGGGATCTATTCTCGCCTTGATCGCGCCACTGAAAATATTGTGCGTTATTAATAAGCGTCTGTGTGAAAATTGAAGCGGCGTATGCTGTAGCCATTTAAATGACTTAAACGAAGCTTCGATGCTAGAAAAATTACCTCGACCATTTTTTGTAATCGAATTATTCGAGTTATTTGAATAATCGTTTCAGCTCTACAAAATAACGGCATACGTTTTAAGACGGAAGGCGTGGGCCGTAGAAAATCCCGCCTCGGACTTTGGACATCACCGGCACACGATACCTTTCCCACGTACAATAAATGCGTCACCAAATATCCGCTGCAAATAATCGGGGAAATCTAAGCATGGGTTCGATACTGATGACTGACAAAGTCATCCCTAATTAGATCATTTCTTCTAGTATTTATGCACAGTGAAAGTGGAAGGACCTCTGGCAAGCAGAGAAACGCTGCAAAACAGTATGTTACACTGACGTTGAGTTAAGCGTGGTAAAATGGGAAGTGTATCGGCACACTGATGTAGTGGACTGTAAGCCAATCAGCAGGAGTGTGTAACTAAATCCCAGAGGCACCGACACTGCCTCCACACACACTTATGAGGGGACACACTCAGTACTCGCCATTCCAGAGAGGAATTTGTGTAGATTTGACTGTGTAAGAAGGTTTTAAGGTGTGTGTGTGTGTATTTGTGTATGTGTGTGTGTGTTTCTCACACAGCACCATCCCAGGCCGCTGGAGGTGAAGCGTAAACACACGCACATGCACGCACACGCACACGCACACACACACTTTGTGATCAGCTCCCACTCACACACAGCTGCTGCTGAATTATACATGTGACACGAGAAACACTCGTTCAACACCATATCCATCTGGTCTGAGATAATGAATGAGGGAGAGGGGGAAAGAAAGTGGGAGAGGGAGGGAGAAGGAGGAAAAGAAGGAGGGAGAAGGGGAAGGGTAGTGAGGGAGGGAGAAGGAGGAAAAGAAGGAGGGAGGAAGAGAAGGGTAGTGAGGGAGGAAAAGAAGGAGAGAGGAAGGGAAGGGTAGTGAGGGAGGGAGAGGGAGGAAGAGAAGGGTAGTGAGGGAGGGAGAAGGAGGACGAGAAGGAGGGAGGAAGAGAAGGGTAGTGAGGGAGGGAGAGGGAGGAAGAGAAAGAGGGAGGAAGGGAAGGGTAGTGAGGGAGGGAGAGGGAGGAAGAGAAGGGTAGTGAGGGAGGAAAAGAAGGAGAGAGGAAGGGAAGGGTAGTGAGGGAGGGAGAGGGAGGAAGAGAAGGGTAGTGAGGGAGGGAGAAGGAGGAAAAGAAGGAGAGAGGAAGGGAAGCGTAGTGAGGGAGGGAGAGGGAGGAAGAGAAGGGTAGTGAGGGAGGGAGAAGGAGGAAAAGAAGGAGGGAGGAAGAGAAGGGTAGTGAGGGAGGGAGAAGGAGGAAGAGAAGGGTAGTGAGAGAGGGAGAAGGAGGAAAAGAAGGAAGGAGGGAGGAAGGGAAGCGTAGTGAGGGAGGGAAAAGAGGTTGGGAGAGAGAAAGACAAGGCAGAGGCAGGGAGGGAGTGGGGAGAGGAGAAGAGAAGAGAAGGAGAGAGGGATTGACGGGGACAGGAGAAGAGAGAGAGGTGAGGCAGGGTTGAAGAGAGACGGAGAGGGAAGGGGAAGAGAGAGAGAGATGTGAAGAGATGGAGAAGCAGGGAGCGTGAGAGAGAGAAAGAGAAGACGGAAGGAGAGATGGGGAAGAGAGGGAGGGATGGATGGGAAGAAACACAGACAGAGAGAGGAAAGGACAGCGACATGGAGAGTGTGAGAAGGGAGACGGAGGAGGAGAGAAATGCAGGGCAGTGGGAAAGAGGGGAGAGACAGTGAGAGGAAGAGAAAGAGAGCGATGGGAAGAGGTGAAGAGAGGGAGATGGGAGGAAGGGCGAAGGAGGAAAAGAGGATGGTAGAGAGAAACACAGGAGAGATGGAGATGGAGAGAGGAGGAAAGGAGAGAAGAGCAAGAGAGTGGGAAGATGGAGGGAGGGACGGGAGGAGAAGGAAGGAGAGATGGAAGGGGAAAAAAGACAGAGGAAAGGAGGGAAAGGGGAGGAAGAGAAAGAGAAAGAGGGGGAATAGAGAGAGGTGAGACAGGATTGAGGAGAGACAGAGAGGACAATAGGAGAGTGAGAGAGGGAAAGAGAAGAGCAAAGGGAGAGATGTGGAGGAGAGGGAGGGATGGAAGAAAGAGCAAGGGAGGGAAGGAGTGGAAGAGAAAGGGAGGGAGGGGAGGATAGAGTATCAAAGAAAGGGAGAAAAAGGAATTTGGAGGGAGAGAGAAGCGCAGGGCAGAGGGAGGTGAAGCAGAGGATGAGAGACGGAGGAGAGAAGGGAGGATGAGGTGAAGAGAGGGAGAAGGATGCAGGGGAGGACGAAAGAGTGGGAAAGGAAGGGAGAAGGAGGAAAAGATGTGGGGAGACAGAAACGCAGTTGAGAAGGGAAGAGGAAGCAAAAGCCTTAAAATTGTGTGTAACAAAAATGATATAATGCAAAAACTTTTATTCCGTTTGTTGAAATTGACAAAAATTCAGTTTAACGTCATCACATCCGGATTGGAACATCGATCTTCTTTTTCTCTCCTCAGGTTCCCGGCTCTGCTGTAGGAGAATGTCTAGCTGGGGCAGCGTGAGGATGGCCGGACACTGAGGGCTCCGTCGTCGTCTCCTTCTTTCCGACAACCGTGGAAAAATCGACCAAGAAACCGCCAACGTGCAATTTCTATGTGGGAATTTAACGCCTGGGAATGTCACGAATGCCGACTTCACCTGGCTTTTCGTTGACGGCGGACCTGCTGTGGTGTAAATCAACAAATGAAGGCGATTTTTTCGTAGCCGTTCCATTGCTTTTTTCCGGTACTCAAAACCCAAAGAGAATGGGAGAAGGTCTTGTCGATTAAAGAGGTTTTTTGAGCTTTAATCCAAGTTTTTTTTTTTTTTTTTTTTCCCCCAGCCATGAAAATGGGATCGCACCACCTTCTTGTTGAGCCAGAACCTGCTTCTAAAACCGTTAGGCTCGAATTGCCTTAAAAATAGATTTTGTATAAAGATTAAGATCTTAAGATTTGAGATCATAAGATTAAAAATTTTTGTTTTTCAGAAGCACCAGGTTCACATCGAGTTAAAAGCTGTAAGATTAGGTGCAACGATTAAGTTTTGACTTAAAAAATGATCTGATCCTAAGATTTCACGAAGTTTTACTTTTCTGAATCACAACGTCAGCTTAAAAGCTGTAAGATTTGGTGTGAAGGTTAAGATCTGGGTTAGAAAAAGAGATTTACATCCAAAAATTTCAAAGAGGTTTTCTTTTTTGTTTTGGAAACGCCAGCCTAAAAACGTAAGATTTGGGTGAAAATTAAAAGTGTCGAATACGATTTTAGGCTCTGTTTTTCGGAAGCGCCCAACTCGACTTGAGTGGCGAACATCAAGTTTTTGATATGATCGAAATGGTTCCGACCTGAGGAAGCCCGACAAACGAGGAGGAGTTTCGGGGGGGTGGGGTGGGGTGGGTTGGGGTGGGCTCGGGTCGGGGCTCTAACATGGCGGACCACGGCGAGCTGCTGGCGGAAATGTCAACGGTGGGGCGCCTGTCGGCCACCGAGCGTCTGAAGCACGCCCAGAAGCGACGGGCGCAGCAGCTGAAGGGCTGGGCGCAGATGGAGAAGGAGAACGCCCGGGCGGGCAAAGCGGCACAGCGGGCGGAGAGGGAGAAGAAGGCGAGGAAGGAGGGCGGGAAGAAGGTGACCTTCCCTAGCAACATCACGCTGCTGGAGGCGGCGGCCAGGAACGACCTGGAGGAAGGTAATGACGGGGAGGGACTTGAGGGACGTTTAAGAGACTTGGAGACTTAAAAGCTTATATAGAAAAGCTTTGACGTTCTTAATGTTCTAACGGATTTAAGTCGCATTAAGCTTAATGGTTATTATGGTCATAGATGGTCATTTAAGAGAGTGTGTGTGTGTGTGTTGTAGTGTGGCAGTTTATAACTCGTACTCGGACTCACGTCTTAGGGTGTTTTCACACTTACTCCCTTTTAGTGAAAGTGAGTGATTATTTGTCATTGTGAACACACCACAGCACACCACAACCAAATGTGACCTCTGCATTTAACCTAGGGCTGGGCGATATGGCATAAAAATAGTATCGCGATATTTTTTATCTATATCACGGTACATGATATATATCTCAGTACCTTGAAATTTCCTCTAAATCACTGTATATGATAAATTTAATTTATGTTGCATAAATGACACCAATATAATGAATTTAGCCAAGTTTAACATAGTAAATGCTTTTATTTTTAGTCCAAAGTATAATATAGCAAATCCTTTATATTGGGGACAGAGAAGTGGGCAGGGGAGCCACTGATCATGCGTTTATTAAACGCGGTAAGACCTAACTATTAAATTATAATTATAAGGTTGATAAACTATAACTTGTGTTTAGTCTACCTGTCGCTGTTTCTCTTCCTCCATCATCTTTGGTTTTTCTATAAACTTCTGCAGTGTGCAGCCAATCGGTAAAAAACCAGGAGGCATCAAATAATAGGATTCGGTGAGGGCAGAAACTGCTCTATACCTCAGGTCCTAACTTCGGCAAAAACCTCAGCTCTTTCAAACCAAGCAAGGCCAGAGAAATCTCTACCGCGAGACATTTAACACCTCGAGAGTTTATGCGTAATATTATCACAACCGACAAGACTGATTCTTAATTTTGTGCTCGAGGTTTCACCTTTGCGTCATGATTTGGTACCCGTTAAATTTCGGTGAGTAAGTTTATTTTGGCGCTATCAGTTTTGGTATTAGCCATGACGCCGTAGTTTAGCAGAGAAGCAAAAACACGCAAAGCGGTATGAACACGATGCGCTTAGAGAATTTTTCTGGTGGGCGGGAGCGCTGTTCGCTTGACGGGCAGAAAAGCAAAAACCGAAGCGGTATTTAGTGCGTCTGGTTTAACAATAACGTTATAGATTTATACCATGGTCAATGAGGAGACAGCTTAGTACATCGCATACGAATGCCGGAAGATAGCAATGAAAGTATATTCCATATATCGCCCAATTCATTCTAACCCATTCAGAATAGAGCAGGGCATAACAGCCTGGTAAAAGTTGTACCTTGCTCATGAGGAACCTCAGTGGTGGCTCGCTTCGCCTCAACCAGCAATTCTGATCACGGGGCGAACACCCTACCGTTACGCCACCAGCTGCCTTTCAGAACCAACACAGATCGTTTAGTCGGCATTGTTTGCCTAAATGTACAACGGTCAAATTACACTCCAGACCTCTGAACCGGACTGAAGTGGAAAACCATCTCAGCGCATCTGCCACAGTCATGCGAACTTGTTCAGTGTGAACACAGAGCTCAGCTGGAGTGTTGCATATACGGAGTATCATACACGGCAAACATTCTTCCGGACGAAATATCGGATATCTAAAATTGGAGTCCCCCTATGGTTTCATATTGTACTCTGTCGCGTATTTCGTGGTGTCACAAAATGCACTTCTACTTCTTTCGGCTTCTCCCGTTAGGGCATTTGGAAGTGGCAAAGCTGACACCAGATGTCCTGTTGATTTTAAACGTTCCTATCTCTGGGCATGGGACCTGCACTGAGTTAGACTGACTCGTGGTGACCCCTGGGTTGCGCCAAGGTTCATGGTAAAATACACTGTTGATGCCCAAAATATTTTTGTATAGCTTGATGGTGGTTTACAGAAGCACTGCAGTGCCACATGGATGTGAGCCATGTCACGGCAAAGTTATACAGGATATGTGCCTTAACTCTGACCTCAAACACTCAGATCTGCCTGCACTCGCGCTCAGCCCTATGAGAGTGAGAGGAAGGGAGAAGGAGGAATGGAGGGAGAGAGAGACATAGTGAGGGGAAGAGAACGAGAGGGATGGGTCAGGAGATGAGAGGAGAGGGAGGGAAGAGAAGGATGGGAGGAGGAGGCAGGGCAGAGAGTAGGAAGGGCGCTGGAGCGAAACATGGGGGAGAGAGGGGAAGAGCAAAGGAGAGATGAAGAAGGGAAGAGGAAAGAGAGGGATGGGAGAAGGAGGACGGAGGGAGGGAGGGAGGGAAGGAAGAAAAGAGAGGAAGGGAAGGAGGAAGAGAGAGGAGGAAAGATTTGAAAGGGAAGGGATGGAGCAGAAGAGAGATTGTGAGAGTAGAGGAAGAAAGGAGGGAGGGGGGGGAGACAGAATGAGAGGAAGAGAAAGAGAGGGATGGAGGTGAAGAGGAGGGGGATGGGAGGTAAGAGGGAGGTGAAGAAGAGGGGAAGAGAGAGTGTGTGAGGAAGAGGAAGAAAGCAGGGAGGGAGGGATGGATGGATGGGAAGAAATACACAGAGGAAGGGAAGGAATAGAAGAGAGAGGGAGGAGAGACGAGTGAAAGGGATGGAGCAGAGGAAAAAAGGAGGGAGGGAGGGGGAGACAGAATGAGAGGAAGAGAAAGAGGGATGGAGAGGGAGGGGAAGAGGGTAAAGAGAGAGGGAGAAGGGAGGTGAGGGAGGAAGAGCGGAAGAGAGAGTGTGAGAGGAGGGGGAAGGAGGGAGGGAGGGATGGAAGGGAAGAAAGACCGAGGAAGGGAAGGAATGGAAGAGAGAGGGAGGAAAAACGAGTGAAAGGGATGGAGCAGAAGAGAGAGTGAGAGGAAGAGGAAGAAAGCAGGGAGAGAGGGGGAGACAATGAGAGGAAGAGAAAGAGAGGGATGGAGGGGGTGAAGAGAGGGGGATGGGAGGTGAGGGGAAGAGAGAGTGTGAGAGGAAGAGGAAGGTAGGGAGGAAAAGAGGAGGGAAGGAGAGATGGAGGAGAAAAGGGATGGGGAGGGAGGGGTAGAAAGACAGAGAGGGAACACAAAAGGTGGTAGAATTCGCCTTAAAGGCACCTTCTAGAGCACTGTAAAAGCACCGCCTTTTACAGACATTTTACTGCATCAACGCAGTATTTTTAACGACGTAAAAACGGCTTTAAAAGCACCGCTATATTCGAGCACCGCAAAAAATGAATAAAGCATAGTAGAAATGGGTATTTTACTGTTAATTGTGTAAAGATATCGGCAAATTATGGCACCAATTTAGATCGGATCGGTTTAATTCACACAAGAATCCAGTCATGCCCAGCACACATTTCAACAGCTGCGGCATTTATTGACGCCACAAGTCGCCAGACTTGGCAACACTAGACTTAAACAGGCGCACTGGGCGATGATGGCGGCGGAGGTAGCGGGAGAAATCTCAGGACGTGACGTGACTGAAGACGATGGAGAGAATGGAGACGTCCCTGGCCTTATCTCAAAGAAATGTTGCAGCACGAAAGACTCCTGCAGAATGTGTAACATGCAGAACAGAGCTAATGGGAAACCGAGCTGCTGATTTCAGCCAGGTTAATCTGACGGGGTCTTGGTTAACTTTACCTCGGCGTTTTTGTTCCTCACACGGGGTTACTTTAATTTACACTTCTGAGCTTCGTACTTTTACCTGCACTTGCGAAGACGCTGAGTCAGCACTTCAACTTTAATAGTCTTTTTTGAGCACAAGTATTTGTATTCTACTTGAGTGGACCAATATGTGAACTTTGGCTGCGACAGAGACATTATGACATTTTTCTGTGGTTTAATTACGAGTTAATTATTCTTCCTAAAAATAAAAAATAAACATTATGGTTTCGGCAGTTCGCTTAAACATTGACGATCGCGGGTAGTAGCCTGCGGTGTCTGCAGGGCGCTGCCCCGACGCTTTGTTTAAGATGCCAAACGCCATAGTAAGGAGAAAAATAATTCCCCAGCATTTAGCTACATCAGTCTCAAAGGCTTTTAATGTCCCATAACAAAGACGAGATTCATAAGGGTGAATGGGCACTGGCTTCGTTACTCATGGTCCAATAATAATAATAATAGTACAATAATAATAAATAAAGAAATAATAGTAGTGTATTTGCATTTTCAAAAAGATCTAAAATATATTTATGATCGGGAAGCTGCGGTGTCATGAAGTGTCTCAAAACTGGCGAGAGCTTATGTCTGCTAAAAATAAATAAATAACAGCAGTTTTGGGATCCGCTTTCTGCTGTTAACAGAGGAATGGGTAATGGAAGTCATTTAATGTTGGGTCGGGATCTTGGGAAAAATCCCTTGTTTTCAGTGTTGAAAATTGACAGGTATGGCCTAAGTGCATGCCTAAAGTAGAGTGGAGCATCACTCTTTATATGCAGCAGTCTGCAGTATTCAGCCTGCTTTAAAATGAGTTTAGGCTATTTGTAAACGTGGGCTATACAGAGTAAATAGTCCCTAAAGCCATATTTTACTGATGCATGGCCAAGGTGGTATGGGCCCGCGACAGAGATGAAAGAAAAAAAAAATCTAGTCAGATGATTTTTTTTTTTTGCTTTAATGCATGTATAGTTATATTACATTTTAACAGGTCGTATCTGTGTTTACTTTAATAAAGTTGCTTTCATTGTGGGCTTATAAATGTGTGTGTGTATGTGTGTTGCAGGAGACAATTTTAGGAACTCTGGTGTTAGCCCGACTTGTTCAATGAGGACGGCCTCAATAGCCTTGCACCAGGCACACACACACACACACACACACACACACACACTCAACACCAACTGTTTCTCTTATATTACAGACCTAGATGTAAACACACCCACACCCAGTCACAACACAGACTGTTTTTCTTCACACACACACACACACACTCTCCCTCCCACACAAGGTCTGTTTGTCTTACACCGCATCTCGGACACACATGTCTCAGCCATCGACTACGATATGAGCGCACACACACATACACACACACACCGTCCTCTTTGTTTCCAGGAAAAGGCAGCATTCTCAGGCTCGTAATTGCAGTGTCTGTAGAAGGGAGGAAACTATGATGAATGCTGGGTAGCAGAGACGGAGAGAGGGCAGACTGGCACAACCATGCAAAATATTTCCAACGCTTCACCCCGTTCTAACTGAGAAAACCCTCCAAAAAATCCAGTAGAAAGAGTCATTTGAACATGTCGTCTCAGATGAAAGTCTGGATATATAAAGTTTCTTTTCTGTCCCCTTTGTAACCACTGAGCTCCACATCAAAAGTTTAAAGAAGCAGCTAGAGTTGTGCTGAGGGACCAGGGGGATTTCCTGTCCCTTTAATGCACCTGGTATAGGGTTCATAATTCATCCAGGAGGACTTCTTGTCTCCTCCAGAAGCATGCAAGTTGAGGGTATGGACTTAGGAGTCCAGTGGTGGTAGCGTTGGAGGTCAGATTTGAACCCACAACCTCTTAGTCCAAAAGCCAGTATCCATACTAATAGAACGTGATGAGGTCTTTCCCATGCTGCATCGCTTAAAACAACCGTCCTCTAGCTTTGCAGTAGTTGCTTTACAGATAGAGGAATTCTGCTTCTCCTAGTGTTACAGGGACAGTCTCCATGGAGCAGCTTGGGGTCAATGATCTTGCTTAAGGACCTGATGGTGGTAGTGTAGGAAGTAAAATAGAGCCAGACTAGAAACCTGGACCTCTTGGTCTTCAGTCCCTCATCATACCACTAGACCACAAGTTCAGTTGTTGATTATCTGGTCATCATCCCCTAAGGGGCAGTAGTAGCCCAATTTTTAGGGAGTGATACTACCAGGTCCAGGGACAGTGTCTCGGGGATTAAAGGTCTTGCTCAGGCTTTCGATTGTGGTAGGATATAAAGGCAAACTTGAAGCCATGGCCCTGTGTTTTGTAACTAGTTCGGTTTTTGATGAATATGAGATCAGGGTTCTTATCTAGTTTTGGTTACAGGGACAGTCTCGTTGGAGCAACTTGGGGTTAAGGGGCTCACTCAGGGGCCCAATGGCAGCAGTTTTGACTGTAGGATTGAGCTGGAACCTGCAACCTCTTGGCCCGGAGGCAAATAGTCTTCCACCAGACCACCACCACCACCCAATCACCACTAGACGTGAGGGGTCCCTGAAGAAGATCCCTATATAACCTCAAGTTACTGTCACTGTACTAAGGAAATAGACGTAGACAATGCAGTAAACGCACATCACCAGTGATCACTTGACTTCTGCTGAAAGAGCCTTGTCATCCAGAACTTGCTTGACCTCTCGCTGGGCAGTTGGTAGTGCATGGGTACAGAAGTTCTCCTGAGGATCGAAGGTCACGGTTCGGAATCCTGACCGTGGGAAGGTACTACCGAGGCACTATGAACACAGATACCGCCCCAAGCACTGTTCGGCGGGCTGCGTCGGCTGCCCTGCATCTTTCACCGAAGGGTTAAATTCAGAGATCTGGTTCTGTGGTATGTCTACAGACAACAATCACCATGCTCACGCGCTAGTGAACATTAATATAATCGCTGTTCTACATACACACAATTACACAGATCAGCTATAACACCATGCCCAATATAACATTGGCCTAATATTGAGTAGGTCTGCAGCTACATGGTCCCATACACCACAAACTGTGTTGCATTGTGTCTTCTGCCACCTGTTCATCAGGACCAGCATTAACTTTAGCTGTGTTCGATTTGACAACATGGTCCGAACTTATAACTCCTATGTGCATCAATGAGCTGGGCTGCTTCCTATTTACAAGTTTTTATCTTTATTCACTTTTTTTTTGCTACGCCCTGACCATTGAGAGTGGAAATATCCCCACAAGAGCTTACAGATTTGGAGACTGTGACCCAGTGGTCTAGCCGTCATCACAGAGTCACTCAAATCATTACGCCTTCCCATTTGGAATGCTCCCAACACGACTTCAGGGACAAAATGTTTACTTGCTGCCATTGTACCAAGGTAATCAAAGTGGTCTCAACGTGATGGCTGATCGGTGTCTATGCACACGTCAGATGCAAGAGCTCAACCTTATGCGGCTCAGAAGACGAAAGGGTCCACTTTCTGGGTCTCGGTTCCTCTCAAAGTTCTTTTCTGTTTACCAAAGGGGGAGTTTTCCCTCTGACTGTCGTCCTCTTGACTTGCTTGCTGTGGCCATGGACCGGGTCACGTAAAGCTTGTGTGGTTTTGTGAAAAATTCGATTGTGATTTCTGTGTTTTCCTGTCATAGTGTTGCATCGATGACTTCGCGGACATTTGAGCTGCCTGCTGGAGGCGGTGCTGAAGGCCAACGCCATGCATAGCGTAACAGTGGACCCTCCATGCCGGGCCAAGCACTTGGCGGACACACTGGTTTTGGTGCAGCTCCTCGCAATCGGAGTCTCGAAACGATGGAGTATCGCTGGGTAATTTTGTCACAAGTTTCTGACTGTACTGATGTCAAATGAAACTTTTAGGCTAAATCCCCAAAACGATCTAATTGAAAAGAAACATGTCTTTTAAGAAATTTAAATAGTATAATGTTATGCAGGAAATTTCTTCTCGTGGCCCATGAGAACGCTCGACACCAAGACAAAATAATCTGTGAGCAATATTAGTATTATACTTACTTAATTTCTAATTTCACGCATTACTTATTTACATATACATATGTACATATAAGTTGTCAGTAGTATAACTTGTTCTTATATTTTAGTTATTATTATTTAATTGCAGTGCTCCTATTTTTGTTGCACATTTTGACCCCAAAAGTTTCTACACAATTAAAAAGGAACCCCAATGGTTTATAATTGGTATTATGCCAAAGGCTTTTTGAAAGTTCCTAGTTCCCTAAAAAAGTGCCGTTCCTGCCAGTATCAAAATAATCTGTTATTTTCTATCTATTTCTACACTGGGAATAACATTCTGTTCTCGATTTGTGTGTTTTACGCGCGTGTTGTATAAAGGTGTAATGTGTGTGTTTGTTCTTAGTGGTGCGGATCTGTTGGCGGTAAATGCTGACGGTAACATGCCGTATGACCTGTGTGAGGATGAGCTGCCGGGAGCTTTAGAGGTTATGATGTCTGAACAGGGTGAGTAAAATCATTTTGCTGTCATCATACAGTAAAAAAGCACAGTGTTTAGCGCTACCACCTCACAGCCAGAAGGTCCTGGGTTCGAGCCCCAGGTCAACCTCAAGGACTTTTGGCTGCTGTCTCGGGTTTATGTGATTCGGCGCCTCCGGGTTTCTCCCACGTCCAAAAACCATGCACTGGGAAATAATTGGTGACCTTTAACTGCGAGGGGTAAGGTATGTGTGTGAGTGTGTGTGCCCCCATGGTGTGTTGGTGTCTCGCCCCAGGGTTGTTCTCGGGGCTTGTGCCTTTAAGTTCCTGTGATAGGTTCGCCCTCCGCAGAACCCCAGTTGGGATTGTTGTTTGAGAGGACGAATGAATACAAACCTTTTATTTGAAACTTTTTATAACTGGCTATGTTTAACTAAGGGACGGACAAATAAAGAATCTCAATATCTCAGCATCTCATCCTCCATTCGTACCTAGCCCTTCGTGCCTTTCTCACGTCCGTACCTTGCTGTTACGTCTTCCCTTCGTACCTTTCTCCAGCATCTCCCTTCACCTTTCTCTCACGCTCTTCGCGGACTTTTTCTCGCTTTTTATGACTTTCTCGCTTATTCCCTTCGTGCCTTTCAGCATATTCTTCTGAATCTCCCTTTAGCACCCCTCTTCTCTTGCTTCTACTGTCATGCCGCTTCACGCTTCTCTCCCTTCGTGACTTTCTAGCAGCTACCCTTTGTACACTTCTCCGCTTCTTCCTTGTGCCTTTCACATCTTCCCTTTCGTCTTTTCTTCACATTCTTTCTTTGTGTGCGTTTCCTCGCCATTAGGTTCTCTCTTCATACCACCATCACATTTTCTCTTTGCACCTCAGTCACAGCTTTCCTTTGTACCTCGCCATCACACCTTTGTTCTTTGTTGTCACATCTTCACTTCATCCCTCACTGCCGTGTCCTCCCTTTGCCTCTGGAGCCTGCCTCCCTTCAGATCTTTCTCTCATGCCTCACTGTCATTTTAATTTTGTATCTTGTCTCAGTCGCCATTTTATACATTTCCACAATCTTCAAATCATTTTTTTATTCTTCAATTGCTTTCCTTCTCACCTCACCATCTTGCAGTCGCGCCTTTCTTTTATACCTTTGCTTTGATACCTCAGTATTGTTTTCCCTTCATAGCTCACCATCACGTTTTCCTTTCGTATTTTATCTCTGATTGGTCCATTTCTAAATCCAATATTTGGTTACGACACGCTCACTCCTGCTACCTTACCTGCGCGTCTTCCCTTCATACCTCACCATCCTGTCTTTTGGCACCCTGTCTGCCCCCTCCTTGCAATTTCATCATTCCTTTCCTTCCTATCTTGCTTTTTAAGGTTAGGCCCTGGTGTAGCCTCAGACACACGTTTACACACGCACGCCCTGGCCACGGTTGCCCGGTCGTCATGTAATGCGATACGTGTAACCGCAGGTATAACTCAGGAGCGCATTGACGAGTGCCGTGGAGCAAGGGAGAGGGAGATGCTGGCACACGTGCGAGCGCTGCTGGAGAGCGGGGCCGACCTCAACGAGCCGGACCGACAGGGAGCCACACTGGTGAGAATCACACCAACGTGTTTCGCCACGGTGACGACTCTCACCTCAGCGCCAGTTAGTTAACTAGCACAACATCGAGATAGACGCTCAGGCCTTTCTGTTCCCCTCTTCCTGCTGCTGTGCCGGGGCCAGATGCACGTGGCGGCGGCTAACGGCTACCTGACGGTGGGAGAGCTGCTGCTGGAGCACAACGTCTCCATAGAGGAGAAGGACGACGACGGCTGACGCCACCCACGTTGCCTCCTGCTGGGCGCAGGTTGGTACTGCAGCCCGCCGAGTCTTGCCAGTCAGTAACCATGAATTTATAAAGCACCATACATAAAATGCAGCCCAAAGTGCTTTTACATTATTGTAATAATAATAATAATAATACACAATAATAATAATAATAATAATAATGATAATAAAATTCCATCTGGATTGCAAAAATCTTCAATAATTATCGCCATTTTATCATTATCTTTATTTATATAGCATTATACATACAGGTAGGCCAAAAGTGCTTACAGTGAGAATAAACTTCAGAACGAGTGACAAGCATCTGAGCGGAAAAGGCAGTTGTGATGTAAATCAGTGTATTTGAAAAAGACTGTATTTAATAATTGAGAAATGAGATGTAAGGAGTTAAAAGAAAAGTAATTTAAGCACAGTGAAAGGATTAGAGTTTTATAAGGAATAAGTAAACACGTCAAAATGATTTTGAAAGGGACAGATAGGGTTACAGTAAGTGATAAATAATTTTTGCTGCTGCATTTTCAATTAACTGTAACTTGTTAACAGTGTTACTTGATAAACCGGCAAAAAGATTCACAATAATCAAGATGATTAGTAATAAAAGTGTGCATCAACCTTTTGGCATCTTTCAATTTTTTTGTGAAGGAAAAATCCTCAGAAAGTATTGTCCAGATAATGCACCTGTTTTGCTCCATGTGTTTGATTATTCAAAAAATATTTGTGGATACAGATTCGTTTGTTTAATGTGAGTGGAGATTAGAGTTTAATTATTATTTATCATAAAGTTATTTTAGTTATTTCTCCTGTTAATATTTTTTGCATGCCTCGTTTGAATTTTTGCATGATTGTATCATTTGGCAGATCCACATGGTGGAGCTCCTGGTAGCTAACGGGGCCAATCTAAATGCCAGGTCCGATCTGGACGAGACTCCTCTGGGTAAGACGCTCCCCCGGATCTGGGCTTCCCTTCATTATCTCC